>JABCJV010000052.1:0-77417 GCA_013184325.1 Fusarium luffae | reverse complement strand
GATTTGGTCAGAGACATAAAGTACCCTCTCCCCTCCCCCCCTTCTGGCCTCTTTCTCTTCCTTTCACCAACATTTCTCTTTGTGAAAAGGCGAATCCCCAAGCCTGTCAACAGTACTCAATCATCAATCCCATCTACACCAACACCACAGACTCTGAAAGAGTCGTGTGCTTACAATCTGAACAGGTAAACATAGTCACCTCCGTTGGCTGTTTTCAACGTCTTTGCAAAGCTAACATGTTGCAGTCACCATGAAGTCTTCACTCTTCGCCCTGGCTTTCGCAGCCATCACCCCTCTCTTCGCTGCCGCCGACAGCCTCTACAAGGGTAACGAGGCCGTCTGCGGTAGCCTTGGAGTCATGAACGTCGCTCCCTCCGACATCCCAGTGGGTGTCAAGGCCTCTGAGGTCCGTCTCTGCGCCGATCACCCCAACGGCGGTCGCGACCGTCAGCTCGATCCCAAGAAGGGCGCTTCCCTGGCTCCTTTTGAGAACAAGAAGCCTGTCCAGCACTCTCCCAAGAGCCTCTTCGAGCGAACTTGCGAACTTACCGCCCCATATGGCTGCTCTGATCGTTTCTGCTGGAAGGTCTGTGGAAAGAGCGGCCAGTGGTGTTGGACTGCTAATGCCAAGGGCGTAGGGCCCTGGAGGGGATGTCACAGTTGGCACGACTGCGGGATGGACGATGAGCACTACGGCTGCGGAAACAATTGCAGGACACGTCCCCAAGATTGCGGCTGTTCCTGCTAGAGGTACCACACGTTACGCTCGGTACTCAATGAGGTGGCCAATGGTTGTGCCAGGAAGGCATGGTAGCCACGATTTTTGAAGTTGGAAAGTTCTTGTGTACTTAGGTATCTGGGTGAAAAGACTATGTACTTAGCTTCTTAAATGCGAACCACTGCCAGAATGTCAAGGCGAAGAGCAAGATACGAGACGATGTTCCCTTTTTCGACAGCGCTATGATCGATTTGGTTAGTCAGCGGGACAGCCCGAGTAAACTAGCCGAGGCGTTTGAGCTAAGCGGTATCGGGTTGGTGGATATCGCGTTATCTTCCTTATCGATCGTTTCTTATCGATAGATGAAGTTCAAATTGCGGGGCTATATCGATCGATGGGGCGGAACATAGCATCGCTACCACGGAACACAACTCGTCTTCGTCGTAGATCATACACAAGTCCAGATGGAAGTGACTTAAAAAAGATAGAGGACATCTTCAACACATAGAGAAAACCACTGAAAATAGAGAAAAGTCAGTAAATTGCTAACTATTATCATATAAGAGGCAGGGAATTAATAAAGAGCTGAAACTACCCTACAGTCTTGATATGACGCAATCGCTTATCTCTATTGGTTACAATGTGCTAGACATAGACTCTGATTAGTCATAACACTCGACGCCCCACACAAGCATCTCTGCAAATAGGAAATTATTTTCGTTGCAAATGGGGGATCAACATCTGCCCTTTTTATTTAACAGCATTTACTTCGCAAACGTAGTTGACTCAAGCCAATGTACAATATCCTCACCAAACTCCTCCGGCCTCTCAAGCAGCGCCCAATGTCCTCCTTGTCTGACCACAGACTTAACATCCGGTAGGTATCCGTCGTCAATCGAGTCCTGGAGCGCAGCAGGACGGCACACAAAGTCCTGCTCTCCGCCCCAAAAAAGCGCCGGAACATTAACAGTCTTAGCATCCTCAGAAACATTCCTGTCTGACGCACTCTGAACATTAGCCACGAAGGCTTTGTACCAGCAGCTTGGTGCATCGAATCCACCCTCCTTGGCATATCTCTCCATGAAGTCCGCTTTATGCTCGGGAGTAGTGAATGGCAGAGTTGGTTGGGTGCGACCTTCGCTGACGAATTTGCGCATGCCACCGGGACTGACCCAGTTGTCGAGCCACGTATAAGGATCGCCGAACGCGACGCTGTAAACTGACTCGACATTCTTGGTCATGATAGCTGTTGAGTCTTCGGCGGTAAAGAAATGCCAGTACTCGTAGACGCCATGGCCATGTTTCTCCTTCGCCGTCTTGTTCGTTTCTTCGAGGTCAAACTTTCCTCCTGGGGCGATGTACGCGACGTTGATCATGACAAGGCCAATGACACGATCAGGGCAAAAGTTGTACAGGCGCTGACACATAGCACTACCCCAGTCGTGGCCAAGAGAAATAACCTTGTGCACCTTCTCGGCATCGAGGATTTCGATAGCGTCAGCTGTCATGTGCTGCCATGCATATGCCTCCAGGTCGGTTGGTTTAGAAGTGCCAGCATATCCCAGACAATCCAGCGCAACGACGCCGTATCCATTTGGTACGAGATAATTGTTGATCAATCCATTCCAAAGCTTCGCTGAGTCAGGCCAACCATGGAAGAGAATGATCGTCGGCTTTTCAGCCTTGGAAGGGGAGACGTAGTAAGTGTAGGTGAAACTCCGGGAAACTTCCAGGGTCTTTTTTGTAAGGCTTGAGAGAGTCATGGTGCAGTAATGTTTGGTTGGAAAGGAAAGAGGTGAGTTACTGTCCTGGACGCTTGAATTATATATCACGAAGGTCGTGCGGGGTTGTTCGTTTAGTTTGTGGCCCTTACGAGTGCCCCCTTACGAGCCAATGTAACTATCTTCGGTGGGTCATATGGGTCCTCCTTTGCCAAGTTCTGTGCACGTACCCTTTGCAGGGCTGTTGATAGCACTTTGATGCATGGGGTAGGATACCTAGTTGGTATAAGGAAAAGGCATGTCTTGTACGGCTTCGGGTTGCGATACAGAAGACCGTGAAGTACATAGACGTCACCGGTATTTTGTAATTTAGCCTCATGAGGCTCTTTTTAATATCATGTTGTTTCGGAACGATCTGTACACAGTCTGATTGTATTGGCTAAAGCGTGCTGACCTCCTGGATTGTATCTCACGTCTTGGAAATATCCCCATGAGATATCTATTTACCGGGTATACCTATCGCAAGGGCTTAAAGTCGCTGCGCTGCTGGCATCCTTAGGAATAGCCCCCGCAGCAACCGCAGACTGGTAGCACCATCGCCAATCTTGTTTGCCTAATTTACCGTCACACTTCCAAGACCAAAAGAACCACCCATCAGACTTCTCAAAGGACTCTGCTTGTGCAGCCCAATAGGCTTTATACCATGTTTCTTGTCCAGCAACCTTGAACTCCTCTGTATTCTTCAAGGTACTGTTCACTGATAGAGACCATTCACCAACAAAGACATGTCTCCCCATGTCATCTTTGCAGGCAGTTTGGATGTAGGCTTTCTTATTACCTGCGATCCTATTATCGAAGCTCAAGTATCGATGCGCATCGAAGAATACGTACTCATCATCTGGGAGATTGGTCCTTGGGTCTCCTGATCCCCAGGACTTGCCCTATAAGATGTCCAAGTTAGCATCACTATGATTTCCATTCTTCCTAGAGGCGTGTAGAGAACTTACCATGAATTGGATGTGTAAGCGGTCAGCGCTAGCAACCTTTAGGTAGCCCTCCATAGCTTGGATGCGCTTAAAAGCATTCGGATAGTAATTCTTGATCATATCAGCTGCCTCGGCCTTCCACTTTGCTACATGCACAGGCTCGTTCAAAACCTCGAGCATCCCAACAGTGGTGTAGTTGCCGTTAGTATGGATCCGCTTCGTCATCCACTCGAGGAACTGATAAGCGCGCTCGTAGTTCTCTGGAGTATAGAATCCAGGGTTCGGCACAGACTTGGGAATCGTCAGTAAGCAAATTTTGTCGAGACTGTAACGAGAATACATACATGACCTGTGAATTGCTCGTTTGGAGAACTAATCCCGGGACCAGAGTGAAGACCGATAAGCACGTAAATGCCGTATTTCTTGCATAAGCCCACGATTCGATCAAGATGCCAGATACCACCACGGGGCCAGTATTCCCCTTCTTGGATAATGTCTTCGTACATCCAGTATCCGACAGGAATACGAACGGCATTGAGGCCAAGACTGGCAATTTCCTTTATATCGGCCTCAGTGATCCAGGTCTCCCAGTGCTTTTTAAAGGCGGCGTTAGCTTTAGCTTGACCTATACCTTTGACGCATGCCCATTCATCGTTGTAAGCACTGCAGCCCATGGTCTTCCATGAATCTTCGGCCATCCATCGTTCAATGATGAACTGCGACCCGAGGTTGACTCCACGGATCTTTTTGTCGTCCAGCAGGCGTCGCTCGGTAAGCGTTTCTCCCTTGGCCTTTGCAGCCCCTAGCTTTCATCAGTATGGTAATTCTTTAGGAAGATATCGATCTGCTCACCTCTGGACTGTGGGGTCCAAGCACTTGCTGCGCCAAGGAATAGATATAGCAACGAATTGAAAAGCATCGTCGGGATGACGAATGTGACTTGAAGGATGGATAAAAGCTGCTGGACGGGGTTGGGACGAGGAATTGCGAAATGCTTGAAGTTCCAGTTGCTTGCAAATAAACAAGATAAAGCAAAACCTTTATGTCAATTTATACAGCTCATTGCGTGGAACGATAGTAACGGGAATCTTCCGCATATCGATTCCGCGACGCCTGCCGATCTCGTTAAAATCCCTGTATCTTGCCAACACCCCAGACTCTGTATACCTCTTAGACTGGCGGACCGTTAGGGACCCCACGTCATGAAACAAAAGAACCTCTACCCTGTGTTACATATATACCACCCTGTATCCACATATCCCTAAGCTAGAAATACTGTTGGTTGATTCGGGCTAGGATCAGAATTGCGGCTGAAGAGTTTAATTCTACAAGTCTCCACTCGTAAACCTGTTTATATTGAGATGAATGATCCGATAACGATATGGCCCGAATTAGGTGACCCCAAGGAGTTACGAGTCGCCTTTATTAGAGATCAAGGTTGTATCTAAATCAGAAATAACGGCTGAAAAGAAAATAACAGCTGACAACACTTTTGCTGTGAAATAGAATTCGCGATCTGCATCGTCATCCAGGTGCATTGAGATAGTCAACGAGGTACTCAAGAATTTTGAGGAGATTAGATTCAACGACGATGCAAACTAGAAGTATGTATTCTAACTATAATTGAAAGCTGATGGCACAATGGCCATTTGCTTGAGAATTGAAAACTGGATAATATGAATCAGATTTACTGATCCAAAGCCTGCGCCTGACACATCTTGCGATAAATACCGCCTTGCGCGATTAGCTCTTGATGCGTTCCAACTTCCTTGATCTTCCCGCCATGGAAGACACAAATTACATCCGCATCCTTGACTGTGCTAAGCCGGTGAGCGACAGCAATCGTAATTCTCTCACTATCCTTAGCAGCCTTGGATAACGCGCTTTGAACAATTTTCTCGCTTTCTGTATCAAGCGCGCTTGTTGCCTCATCAAGAAGTAATACCTTCGGATTACGAATAAGCGCGCGGGCAATAGCAATGCGTTGTCGCTGGCCACCAGACAACTGCGTACCACTAGAGCCAGCAGGAGTGGACAAACCCTCAGGCAGAGACGACACAAAGTCCCATCCATTGGCAGCTCGCAGTGCCAACTCGATCTCCTTATCGCTGACGGTGCCTGCGGTACACGAAGAAATGGTATCGTCAGATGCTTCATCGATCCCCAGCGCGATATTCTCGCGGATAGAGCACTGAAGCAATGCTGGTTCCTGTTGAACGAGTCCCACAATGCGACGATACAGTCGAGGATTCAGAGAAGTCAAGCTGGACGAATCAATGTCTATTGAGCCGGTTGTGGGGTCGTAGAACCGTTCAAGCAATGCGATCATTGTAGATTTGCCGCAACCAGACGCTCCGACAAAAGCGACGAATTGACCGTTCTTGACCTAGGCAGATGCTATTAGCGGTGAAAAGCGAGTACTAAAAGACAACACTTACATTGACGTTGATGCCTTTGAGGATGGGTATCTCGGGTCGAAGAGGATAAGAAAATCGCACACCACGGACATTGACCGAAGTGTCAGATTCAGGACGGTTTCCACGGTTCTCATCCGTTTCTCGCACTAATGGCTGAAGGTCCTGAAGCCAAAAGATATAGTTTGCTGCATTGATACCTTTAGTGACGCTGGTCGAATATTGAAAGAGTTGTGCAGCTGACTGCCCAGAGAAGAAAACGCCTAGGAATGCGACGAAAAAAGCGTAGGTACTAATCTGGTCGAATGATAGAAGGTAGCAGCCGTACCAGAATCCAAGAGCCATAAACCAGTATTCAATAAACTGCGTAAAGGCGAAACAGATCATCATGGTGAAAACAGGTCGCTTGGAATTGGCCAATGCAGAATCGAGCTCATGAGAGTATCGAGATAACACTGACTTCTCGATAGCAAGAGACGAGACAGTACGGATAGAGCTTATCGCTTCGGATGCGATAGAGGAGCTGAGTGACAGGAGTCTAGACGTCTCGCGATCCAACTTGGCATCGAACCGGATTTTGAGATAGCCGGCAATAACCAGAGGAGGAAGACCACTGCAGGTAACTACCAAGCCGAGCCTCCAGCTATACACGATAGCCAAGATGCTGCAAGCAGTAATGTTGAAAACGGCGACAAGGATAAGACCAACGTTGTAACCCATAAGCTCAAGGACAGCTTGTGGATTCGAGTCTATCTGACTGATTAGCGCTCCGGTGGTGTTCTCCTCCCGATCAAAGAACTGCAAATCCTGCCGGAGGATGTTCTCAAGAATGGATTTGCGGAACTTGTGACTCAAAGTATGAGCAACAACGTTTGTGGCGTATCCTAAAGCGAAATAGGCAACGAAACAACCGCAGGCAAAGACGATGAACATCTTAGCATAGAAGTTGCCTTGACGCTCCATCTCAGACCCGGTGAGGGAGAAGGCCTCCACAATGTTGGCAATCAGAATGGCCAGGCCGGGAAAAGTCGCGCCTGCAAGATGTTAGTGGCCGAGAGGTTTGACAAGATCAGAGACAAAAGACTACTTACCTGCCACGATGCAGGCCATCAGGATGACAATAAATGCCAATCTCAGCTCAGGCGTCTGACCAACAATACGAATCATCACAGAGATGACACCCTGTTGCGCATGATGGTCAAATGAATCCGAATCCTTATTACTATCGACATGAGTCTGGTGGAAGGTTTTATGCCGAGATAAGGTTCTGCTAGGTTCGATAGCCATAGGAGCGTGGTCCAAGGTTTTAAGTTGGTCCGTCGCGTCTCCAGACTCCTTGCTAGAGTCTGTGAGGTTCTGAATCTGCACGAGTCGACAATAGGTACCGCCATGCATGATCAAGGATTGATGAGTACCTTGCTCAACGATGCGTCCTTCCATCATAACGACGATGTTGTCGGCCTTCTGGATAGTAGCAAGCTTGTGAGCAATAACGATTGTTGTACGACCCTCGGAGGCCCTATCAAGCGCCTTTTGAACGATACCTTCAGCTTCTGGATCAAGGGCGCTTGTAGCCTCGTCAAGAAGAAGAACCTTTGGCTGGGAAATAATACTGCGTGCGATAGCAATGCGCTGTCGCTGGCCACCAGAGAGAAGTCCTCCACGCTCACCAATTTGCGTGAGGTAGCCATCAGAGAGCTGGGAGATGAACTCATGGGCATATGCTAGCATAGCAGCTTCCTCAACACGGTGCATCTGATCCTCCACGGGTTCATCGGCCCAGGCAGTGCCAGTTAGGCCAGATCGAATATTCTCAAAGACGGTTCCCTGAAATAGGACAGGCTCTTGCTGAACTAAACGAATATTGGTTCGGAGCCAGTTCAAATTCATCTGGTCGGTTTCGTAGCCGTCCAACTTGATCGCGCCGGACTGGGGATTATACCAGCGCTCGAGAAGACCGATGATGGTACTTTTTCCGGATCCAGATTGACCCTGTACAAAACACGGTTAGGCATGCTTCCATGTCGGTGAAAGTCTGAACTCACAACTAGGGCAGTAGTCTTTCCAGCAGGAAAGTTGACGGAATAGTTATCAAGCACTGTGACACCAGGCCGAGTCGGATAGGCAAAAGTAACATTATCAAACGTGATTTCGCCTGTTATCTCAGATGGTATTTTACCGGTAGTATTGAATGAATCAATGTCGGACTGTCGGTCGATGAGATCGAAGAGTTTCGCTGCAGCAACGGATGCCCGGGTAAAATCGACAGAATATGGCGCAAGCATGGTGAGGCTTGTGGCGGCGATGATGACGGAGAGGAGGACACTTGATTGTTAGCAGGCAAGTCAGCCAACTTATGCGACAGCTACTTACGTGAAGATGTCTCCGGGCTGGTCTATCTCACCCCTAGCAAACATTCGTATGCCTTGCCAGAATGCTAGGCCGTAGCCCAGGTAAACGATGCAATACTCGGCTGAAAGCAGAGTGCCGAAATGAGGCGAGATTTTATTACCGACGTGGTGGGCATTAGTCAAATACTTATTGTATTTTCTGACCAACCTGTCACGCATCTCAAACGCATGGATTGTGCGGATGGATGACAGGACGTTTTCGGCAAATGAATTAGCTTCAGACTGAATTTCCAAGATGTTGGTTTCGTGGCCTGCCATAATACCAGCTGCAGCTCCGTTAACAATAAGAGTGGCGGGTGCTATGCAAAGGCAAATAAGCGTAAGTTTCCATTGGAACACAAATGCAATAGCAAATGCTGTCACAAAGGTAGATAACCCTTGGAATAGCAGCCCCAGCTTTTCACTGATGCCACCTTGAATCAAGCGACCATTGGAAGACGCCTGGGCTGCAATAGAACCACCGGTGCCGAAATCGAAGAAAGCGACTTCTTGACTAAGGGCGGCTCTGAGGTATGAATGTCGAATGTTTCGAGTTATACGATAAGCGGTGTAGGTCAGAAGCGTGTTGTAGGCGTAAGATAGAAAGAATCGGCCGATGCCAAGATAAACAAAATAAAGAGCAAATGTTGCGGCGTCGTCGCAGAGTTGGGCAGGGGTTATCCTTTCGGATGAAAAATCGATAACAGCGGTGATGAACCTTCCGAAAATGAGATTTTGGAAAGCGATACCTGCACCGGAGCAAATGGCAGCAAAGATGGCGACGGCTTGCATTGAATGCTCGAACACACCACCGAATTTGAAGATTCTGGTATAGGGCCACGTTTGTGGCTCCTTTTCGGTTGCGCTGGCGGTTGCAAGAGACTCATCGTTCTGGTTCGCCTCGTCTTCCTTCTCATTGGAGACCATGTTGTCTGCCGTTGGTAATAATGCACTCTGTTGTAGACTTTGAAGTTAAGTATTGTTAAAAAGAAGGAATTTAGGCAGTGAATTATATTCTTCTAAAGAGGAACAAGAGAGAATGGTTTTCGTGATGAGAAAGCCTTTCCCATGTTGACGGAGTCGGTACCGGAACTCAAGCATCCCCTCGGCAGCCGGGGCTCACAAGTCCCACCCTCCGGCCGGCTGGTGTCCACAGTTCGGTGCTAGTACCCCAGGTACATTTGAGACGTGGTAGATTTCTGGTCTCGGCGACCGGAGCTCGCGGGGCCCGCAACCGAGTGGCCGAGCGACAGTCCGAGTGAGTCATGGAGTCAGGCCCACTGGCGGCGAACGACTCATGCCATTGAACTTGAGCTAGTCTGCATTCAAGTGACACTCCACTATAATAACAATGTCTATTGGCCAACTCATTATTGCAACCTCCACTGGCTGTGGTCTGCGTCACAGCTATTGACACCTCCCTCTGCTTACAATTTCCCCTGTTCCAAAACTACATTCCTCACTGCGCTGCTTGAAGTGCTACCCCCTGTTACTATACTGTACTACGCTTTCCCTCCTTCCTCGGAGACCGAATTCACTCTTCCCGATCCCAGACGCCCTCGTCTTTGCATGACTAGAGCGGACCCCAATCTTGCGATAGCTGCTGCGACGCTTGTGCCACCATAACATGGATAACAGCAGTCAGCTCGAGGCCGGCGGACTCGGCAGTGGTCCTGAATGGTCGCCAGTAGCCCCCGATGCCAGTCGCCGGGCTGTGAGTACTCCCATCCCTCACTTTTCAGCCTCCCAATACAGACGTTGACCTCTATCATAGTGTGATGCTTGTCGTGCTCGCAAGGTACGTACCATGCATTATTACGGAAAGACTCACGTCCTTTAGCTCGCTTACTATGTTGAGTTTTGAGACTGAAGCGTCTTGAGCCTGAAGCTTACATACCTACATCAGGTTCGTTGCGATAGAGAGTCGCCTTGCGCCCACTGCATCAGCGCCAAAGTTGTTTGTGTCTACACTCCCGTCCAAGCTCCAAAAAAGCGCACACGCATTCTCCTCACCCCACAATAGTATGCAGTCCCTGGAATCCATCCACATGTATCTTTCTTTATACTTGCACGTTAACTAACATATCGACTTCCTGTCTCCAGCGAACGAAAGATAGACCTCATCGACAGTAGGCTTGAAAGGGCAATCGGGCTTTTAGAAAAGCTCCGAGCGAGCGAGCCGGTCAACGACAGCTCCCGGTCAGCCGGAAATTCACGAGCCTCTGACCAGGCACCCTCCTCTATATCGACGCCAGTGAGCGACTCGACCCAACCGAAAAGGGCCCATGGGCAGGTGGTCGAAGGAGACTCTTCTTTAGTAGCTCACTCTGCCTTTGCCAACGAGTTCCTGCAGAAGGTGGCCGCCACCGACTCACTGCAGGTCTCTAGTCCCGAGTTATGCGACACTATTGATGAACTGTCTTCTATACTGACGAAGGAAGCTGTTACAGACAATGAGCTAGCGTATCCACATGCCAGGCCCATCCGGGTGGTTAATCTCCCAGAAAGTGAGATGCCTCCCTTCAAAAAGGCCATTGCTTTAATTCGTCTTGCTCAAGGTGGGCCCTGATCCATTCCCACGCAGATTATGGCCACTTAGGCTGACGCTGTGGTTCACGCCTTAGCAAAAAAGCTTGTAGGAATTGGCTGGATCTACCAGTTCCTTCCGTTTCAAAGATTCACAGACATTTGTCTTGATGTTTATTTCAATGACAATCATTCTGAAGCTAACTTCACCACTGTCAATGCTGGCCTCTATTCCCTATTCTTGGACTACAGTTTTCACGTCGTCGGACAGGAACGGGACGGATACGTCGCTCATGCTCACCTATGCCGCGACAATCTTGAGACTGTTTTGTCAAATCTGCCATTGCATTTGCCTGCAACCTCTGACACTATTCTTGCTCTTCTTTTTGGTGTAAGTGGCCTCTTCAATCATGATGCATCCCTGTGTTGACGACTCTTCAGGCCACCTATGCTATTGAACTCTCGAAACCTTCTCTTTCGTGGACCTTGTCTGCCAAAGCATCAGAACTTTGCCAGACTCTGAGCTATCACAGGACTGCATCCATGAAAAATGACAAACACGACGATTTCCAATACAAGCAATTTCTGTTCTGGAGCATCTACTTCATTGACAAGAGTTTATCTTTGCGCTTAGGGCGATCCTCAACGATACCTGACTGGGATATCACAGTACCACAGCCAACGACCAATGATTCAATTCCCGAGGCGGCTCTAGCTTATTTCGTTCTATCTATCGAGACTGCGCGTTGCCAGGGTAATATTTACGAGATGCTATATGCCCCCAATTCCACGACGCAACCCGACGAGGTAAAGCAGTCTCGGGTTGAGACTTTATTGTCTGATCTACGGAACCTAGATGAAAAGGTCTGGGAAACAAATGTAGGTCAACGTCAAGAAAGATAACTGACCAAGTTCCTAACATAAACCCAAGACGAAATGGCACCAAGAAGCAAGGAAGGAGTCCGGTGAGGAGTTGATAGACTTCTTTTACATTTCAGATAAGGTCCTCCGACTATCCCTCCTTACCCTTGTTCATCGAGCCACGCCACCCATACCAGGCTCCACCACGACCTTCAACTACAACTGTGTCGCCACCGCAAGAGCCACTTTGGAGAAACATGAAGAATGCGTAGCACACATGCATAAGAGCGCAACACCCTACTTTGCGACTTACATACACTGGTAAGCAATGGAATCCATACTCAGCGTTCTTGGTCTACCTCAGTGCTAATAAACCCAGGACACTTTTATTCGCTCCTTTCATTCCATTCATTGTCATATTCTGTCAGGTTATCGAGACCCAGGATGAAGCGGATCTGAACCGCCTCCAAGCCTTTGTCACTTCCATCCAGTCTGCGTCTTCTGTTTCTGAGCCCGCCGCTAAGATTCATCGTCTGTTCGAAGTCCTCTGCAGAATCGCTGTGGGTTATGTGAAGTTCCGCTGTTCATCATCGCCAGTGCACGCATTTCAAGACAGTTCAAAAATAGATGGCTATCTAGACGCGCTGGGATTCTCCTCCACCAGTAGTGGCATCCCTGGCAGACAAGATCCTTTCATTGCTCAGCATGATAGCAGCAATGAGGGGGTTGACAGCGATGGTAGGAGAAATGGTCCAGATCAGGTGAATGGTGATCTGCGCGCTATGAACCCGATGATGTGGATAGCGAATAGCGCAGAGTTGGAGGAGTGGCTGGGAAACAGTGAGTTTATTACAGACTTCATATAAATACCCACCATGTAAGAAATGTTTGTCATAGATAAGCCGCTTAAGCCTATGAGGATACTCATAAGTGTATTTTTGTACTCAGAGTCTAAGGCGAGGTTTGGTCTTCTCGGGCTGTGATATTTGGCTGCCCGCAAACCGTGTCGGGCGAAATGCGCAATTTGCAAAGTGACAATGTGTGTATATATTTCTATATCATGTTTACTATCAACTTTCGCAATGTGTCTGTTCCCTGGCATGTGTCGCTCATCGCACCGTCCTCCCGTGCACAAGAGGCCCATATTGTGGTAAGACTTGTGTACTGGTCTAAACTCTGCAACACTGTAGGTATCTCAGACGTTACATTACCATCTTCATTTGGCCCCACGGTCTTCATGATATCTGTTGTCAGGGAATCAAAGCGTGAGCAGAGTAGCTTTCCCTGCTCCCATCGCTCGCTCAGACTACGAAGGATAAACATAGTATCCCTTACCATGACCCAGATGTTTAGTGTGTGTAAGTCATCACTGCTCCCATCAGGTCCAGTGCGAAGACTCCAGAAACTGTAAAGGGCCATGAGACCGGTCCAATAGACCTTTTCACAAGCGACCTGAACGTAAAATATGGAATTCGTTTCCACCAATCGGCGATAGATTCCAATGAAACCGAGTGCAGAATGCCATAACTCGATGAGTTCGCTCATTGTTCGTTTGGGCAGTGATCTGCAAGGTCGCAGCAGAAGCATACGACCCATCAACCATTCACTTTCCAGCAGAGTCCTTGTAGGTAGCTGATAGCTTGCTTCTTTCCACTCCGTCAGCTCGAGGGAGAGTTGCATGAGCATCTCTCGTGCCACATCTCCATCTGCGCCCGTGGTATCGTTCAGACGATTGTAAATCTTAGATTGGATCTGAAGGGCGCGATATCGCTGTAAGTAGCCGTGAATCTCAACAGGTGTCGCCGAGATCTCGATTCTGAACGTTGGGAGGGACACATTGATAGCCGAGTCAGATATCTCCGTAGGGCGTCCACATCCTAGACTCATCGACCGGTCGAATGCATAAACACTCCACCACAGACGACGTCGCGTTTCCAACAAGCTCACTTCGATCGAATCTGGAGGTTGGGGATCCTGGTGTAGTCCAAGGTCTACGCACATTCGCATACCAACGCCGATCAGATACCATGCGTCGAGCAGGGAGGGATTCAAAGTCGCAAATTGTATTAGAAACAAGATGGACTGCACCCCGATAATGTTCCCTGGTATAATAGCAGACTCCCGGAATTCTAATGCATGTCGGAACAGTCTTTCTGCTTGTGCTGATATAACGCTATCTGCACTACGCGAGAGGCTTGAAGTTGATATTGCCAGTACTAGTAGGACTGTGAAATAGCTATAACCGTGGCTGATGGACGAACGGTCAAAGTCTTGCACAGTTGGTGACACAATGCTAATTGGGTCCCGCACACGTTGGGAGTCCACGGCTTGTGCAGAAGGTGTCGCACCGGAGAAGACATGTTGAAATTGCACCCAAAACCCCTGGATGGAGAAGAAGGGGAGACGCGGATATACGTTTTCCAGGTAATGTTTCGCGAGGCTTAGAGCGGTAGATTCTGCAGGCAAGCAAGGTGTTGTTTCAACTTGATGGACCCGGTGGATGGTCGATGGTGAGATCTGGTCAGTGCCTGCGGTTGCCAAAACAAGTGTTGAAAGTGTTGGACCTCCTGTAGCTGACTCGTACGAGGATGGAATGATCGGTAAAGCTTCTATGTCATTCACTAAAGAGTCGATCATTGAGCTCTCCTGTGCTTTCGGTGGCTGTTGATGTCTTGGCAATTGAACATTCGTTGTCGGGGACTGGGAAACATTATGTCCAGTCTGTGCTTGAGTAAGCCGCCGCTGAGCATCGGCTATCTTCTGTTGGAGAACTGTAGGATAATCTCTTGCGCGACTTGAAGTCTCATTCTGTAGGGAGCAGGTATCTTCACGGCCGGATCGAACACAGCGGCCGCAAGCTGGACTAGCCCCATCACACTGTAGGTGTATGAGTGTATGGACACAAAAATTGGACAGGTGTAGTTGCACATACCTTGCTCTTTCGGTTTTTACAAAAGCTACATGCCGAGAATACTTGAGAGACCCTCAATGATACGTTTCTCAAAGGACCCTGTCCGCTATGGGATGTAGGTTGAGCCATTTCAGTATAAGATGGTGCAAGTCATTCCGCTCAGACGACATCATGTCCCAACAGCTTCAATCCTTCAAAACAAGTTCCACAATAGCGTCGTTTGCGCTGCGGGGAAGTTAAGCGATTGTCGGAACCGCCGGCGGCTTGCACTTGGCTTAGCTCTGTGGGTCGTCCTGATTTAGGCAATGTCTAACCCTGACCCGGCCGGGATCCGGGATATTGATGGCCGATCCCACCCTAAAGAGCAAGCGTTGATGCTTACTCTCAATTGTACAACGGCGGTTCCGCCTGTGCAAAGTATGAGAGCCAGTGCCAGTTCTTGACGATTATATCATGTCATTGAGGGATGCTGAGGCATCATTAACGACTTTAAAGTATCCGGGCTTCTTTAACGGATCATTCGATTGGATATTAAATTCTCAATTTCGTCCCTTACCTATAACTTGAACAACAATTCTCATCATCATCAACAACCATGGCCCCTGCAAAAACATTTCATGGCCCTGTTCTTCGCCGTGAGCCGGCAGCTTCAAGTCGTGACCTCCAAGTCCGCAACTTGGAAGCAGATCTTTGCGTTTGCGGTGGCGGCTTCGCTGGTACCATCGCTGCAATCGCCGCAGCAAGGAACAATGTCAAAGTCATCTTGATACAAGATCGTCCTGTTCTAGGAGGCAACGCATCCAGCGAAGTTCGGCTTTGGATCCTCGGAGCGACTTCGCACATGTTCAACAACAACCGCTATGCCAGAGAAGGAGGTCTTGTTGATGAGATACTCTTGGAGAATCTATATCGGAATCCCGAGGGCAATCCTTTGATTCTGGACACAATCCTTTTGGAAAAGGTCAAGCTTGAGCCCAATATCAAGCTATTTCTGAACACTGCCTTGGTCGGGTGCGAGAAGAACGGTGATCGAATCGGCTTTGTCAGCGCGTTCAGTTCTCAAACGTCGCTCAGGTTCAATATTCGAGCTGATCAGTTCATTGACTGTACAGGCGACGGCACACTTTCTTTCTTGGCCGGTGCTCCGTTCAGAATTGGTGCTGAGAAACGTGACGAGTTTGGAGAACTTTTTGCACCGTCTTCAGAGTATGGGCACCTTTTAGGTCACTCTATTTACTTTTACACCAAAGATGTCGGAAAACCCGTCAAGTTCGTTGCTCCATCTTATGCTCTCAAAGATGTTGAGGCAGAGATCCCACGCTTCAAAAGCTTCAGCACCAAGGAGATGGGGTGCAATCTTTGGTGGATCGAATATGGTGGTAGACTTGATACCATTCACGATACCGAGGAGATCAAATGGGAGCTATGGAAGGTTGTTTACGGTGTCTGGGACTATTTCAAGAACTCTGGACGCTTCCCGGAAGCGGAAAACCTGACACTTGAATGGGTTGGTACGATCCCAGGCAAGAGAGAAAGCAGAAGATTTGGTCAGTATACGTTGCAAGATTTACCGGCACAAAGCTAACCTTTGCAGTGGGTCCCACGATGATGGTCCAGCAGGATATCGTAGAGCAGAGGTTCCATTCTGACGCTGTCTCTTTTGGTGGTTGGTCACTCGACTTACACCCTGCGGACGGTGTCTTCTCTGAAGTGGATGGCTGCACTCAGTGGCACTCCAAAGGTAAACCCGATCCATACCCAAGAGGTTGAATTCAACTAACATATTTCCAGGTGTCTACCAGATACCCTTCTCCTCCATGGTTTGTACCGAGATACCAAATCTCATGTACGGAGGTCGTATCATCTCGGCATCTCACGTTGCTTTCGCATCCACAAGGGTCATGGCGACGTGTGGAGCCAATGCCCACGCTTTGGGAGTTGCAGCCTCGTTGTGCAAGGAAAAAGCCATCGATCCCCTCCAACTACTCCAGAAAACCGAAATGAAAAACTTCCAGCTTGAGCTCATGCGCTCTGGGCAGTTCATTCCAGGATATAAGCTTCAAGATGCGAAAGATCTTGTCCGTTCAGCTTCAAATATCACCGGCTCCCCTGCTTTTGAACTGTCGCAGCTCCCAGCCGATGGACCGCCCAAAGTTTTGGTCAGAAGTCTTGCACAGATGCTACCCTTATCGCAAGGACCAGTCCCCAAGTTCTCCATTACTGCCATCTCAGTCGAAGCTACCAAGCTGGTGGTTCAGTTGCGGGGTTCTCAGAAGCCTTACAATTATACGCCAGAGGTCATCTTGGCCGAGAAAACGTTCTCACTTGACCCAGGTGCAAATGACCTTGTCATTGACTTTGGGGTCGAGAATCCTCAGACTCAATATGTCTTCCTTGCTTTTATGCAGAACGATGCTGTTGCACTCTGTACAAGCAAGACTCGAGTTTCAGCCCTCATGACAGTCGAGCATGAGTGTACACAGAGTCCGCCTAGTAACGTTGGCGTCGATGAATTCGAGCGATGGACGCCCGTTAGAAGGCCGATGGGCCATAACCTTGCCTTGACCGTAGACCCACCCCTCAAGGCATGGGGTGTCGAGAACATTCGCAATGGAGCTCCTCGTCCGACCAAGAGAACCAATTGCTGGGTTCCCTGCTCTAACACGTCTGGTAGAAAGATTCTCAACATCTCTTGGCCCAGCTCAGTCGAAGTCAGCAGAGTGGTTGTTTGCTTTGATACAGACTACGATCACGCTCTCGAGTCTGTCTTGAGAGGTCATCCGGAGAGAGCCATTCCATTTTGTGTAAACAAATGGCGCTTACTGGACCTCTCCCAAGGAGAAGAAGAACTATACATTGAAGATGAGAACCACATGTCACGACGTGAAGTGGCCCTTGACTCGCCCAGAAAGGTGACAGATCTTGGAGTAGAGATACTGGAGCTGAATGGAGGCGAGAACGTTCTTGGTGGTATATTTGAGGTGCGCGTATATGAATAGGCTTATGATATATTTTTCTAGACTTCAACGACTCAGACTATCTCTCTGTGCAGTGAACATTTCCTCTCCTAAGCAGCCACATCTTTACTTGCCACTCTAACTGTTTGCTACCACAAAATAGCACCGGATCGTCTGTCTTGTTGACAACAGGTTCAATGTCTCGTAGCTCCATTCTCCGGAGGCAAAAGCCACTGTTTCCGTCCAAATTTTGTGATAGACTTTTTAATCGTTCGTGCCACCATTGAGATGACTTACCATCCACCATATCATCATCCTCTTCTCCATTGGTTATGAAAATTCGCACCATACTCCAATCTCTTGGGCGCAACAGTTGATGGATTAGCAAATATTCGACGGCACCGAAATCATTAGCCCGAATACTGCACATCAGAACTGGCTTCTTCTCCCCGTTTTCGGCACCCCTCTTGCGGTTCATTTCCACCGCCATGGCAATGAATGGGGCGATGCCAGTCCCTCCAGCGACACAGATCAATCTTTGTGTACTGCCAAGTATGGCGGGTGGGAATCCACCACCAGCTTGGATAATTGTGGCAACCAACGGACCGCGTGGACGTGGAAGTCCAAGCAAACCCGTGACACGTCCATTTCGAGCCATAAGCGAGATGGTCTTGGTCATGCCGTCATCTTTATATCCAACATGGTATGGAGTAAATGAAAGACGCCTGTCCTCTTCCGACAGGTTTTGAGGTCCCGACACAGGATCAAGTTCTCGAGGGAATTGAATGGCCAAATGTTGACCAGGACGGAAGCTGCGGTGGAAGTGCTGATTGGATTGGATCGCAAAGGTATGAACACTGAGATTTGGTGTTAAACGGGTGGAAGACACATGCTTGAGCATGTCAGGCGTTGAGTGGGCACCGTCGGTGTTGATTTTGGCGCTATCGAAACTCATTCTAGCTCAGCAACGAATTATGTGTCCACTTAATTCACTCCGTAGATATCAGCTGCCAGAGATTTGGGATCAAGCCTCAAATAGTCAGGCCACTGATGGGTCATTGTTAGGGAATCTTTATCATGCTAAACAAGTCGAACCATCAAAAGCCATGGGTTTCATCCGGCCGTTCAGCCGCGCGAGACGGAACCGCCGTGAGGGGTCTTAGTGGGTGGCGGAGGTTCCGACCACCATGCTATCGAATACCCACACCGCGGAATCTTTCCAGCAACCTAGTCGATGCCCTCGGCCAAAACGCCATCCCCGCGCTTCCCCAGATTCCAACAATGTTGATAAGGTTAAAAATGATACCTTCCCCAGATGTTTTGCGGGGAATATCTTCAAGCAATATCATTCAGTCATTCTACCGGATCATCTATCGGATTACTTGAACTTTTCTTATTACAATGGCTACAGTTGTGGACGCAGCACAGCCCAAGATGAGTGCTTGGCTGTTCTTGAGCATCGTCGTCATCTCGATGGGATCAATCTTTTGGGGGTAAGAATCATCCTATAGATATACTGCTCCCCAGATTACTGACAAGCTATCAGTTATGATATCGGCATCCTGAGTACTATCTATGTATCCCCTGGCTTCAACAAAGCTCTCGACAACCCATCCTCGAGCGACAAGGGCCTCATCACTTCGATCTTCTACGCAGGCCAGTTTATTGGCTTCGCATTCTTTGCAGGTCCCTTGAACAATCGCTATGGTCGCCGCTGGGCAGGCTTTGGAGGCGTGTGTCTCCTTTGTGTAGGTGCTGCCATACAAACCGGCTCAGTTCACCTTGCGATGATGGTGATTGGGCGAATCGTTGCAGGTCTTGGTACTGGTGTGGTATCTACGTCTGTCCCGCTCTACCTGAGTGAAATTTCACCTGCCAAGAACCGAGGACTCTACGTTGCTGCAAACCAGGTTGGCATTGTGTCTGGGTAAGTCAAGATTAAATTTTCAGATGCGATCTTCTTCAGATTCTAATCATCTTAGCATTTCGATTGCTTTCTGGGTTGGCTATGGATACTCCTTCTGGAATACTGGTAATGGTATCGATCTGGAGTGGCGTCTATCCAATGCCATGCAATTCGTTCCCGCCATCCTCTTCTTGACAGGTGTTCCTTTTATCCCTGAGAGGTATGTCTTATGCCCAGTGTCCAATGCTCATCTCATCTAATTGCTTGTTAGTCCTCGATGGCTAGTTGAATCAGACCAGATTGAAGCCGCAAGCCGAGCACTTTCCAAACTACGCGGCCTTTCCCCGAGCGAGGTCCAGCCCGAGCTTGACGAGATTCGAGCCAATATTCTGTGGCACCAAGAAAATTCCATAACGTCTGCGCGAGTCTTCGTCCAGCAGAAACCACTATGGTCGCGACTCTGGCGTGCGTGGTCGCTCGCATTTCTTCAGCAAATGAGTGGCGCTGCTGGCATTAGATACTACCTCCCCACGAACTTTATTGCTGCCGGTACGTCGGAAGAGTTGAGCCTGCTTGCCTCTGGTATCGACGGGACTGTCCAAGTGGCCTGCACTGTTGCTGCCATGTTCTTCATTGACAAGCTTGGCAGAAGGCACTCCCTCGGAGTGGGTGCCATAATTATGGCTTTTTGTCTTATGGTAAGTTGTGAGATTTCCTTTAGACGATTGGTGACTGACAAGATGGTCCTCCAGATCAACGGCGCTCTGCAACTCGCCTATCCCGGCCAGACAAACTCACACGCCAACTACGTCAACATCTTTTTCATCTTCTTCTTTACGGTCGGATGTAAGTTTTTGGTCCATTGTCTCCCACAAACACATACTAATAGGTTTCTCCAACAGACAGCATGGGTTTCGGCCCCTGCGCATGGATCTACGCATCTGAGATCTTCCCGGCCAACTGTCGTTCCAAGGGTCTGGGCATTTCTTCCTCTGGTGCATCTCTAGGCTCCATCATCGTAGGTCAAGTCTGGCCAGTTGCTGTATCTCGCATCGGTCCCAAGGTTTATTTTATCTTCATGTCCTTCAACGTCTTCTCTGCGATCCTTGTCTATTCATGCTACCCTGAGACAAAGAACAAGACCTTGGAAGAGCTCGATTCGCATTTTGGCTCGCTTAATGTTCACTCCGAGGAAGTTGCTACGCCAAAACAGATGCTTGGTGGGGAAGAGGAACGCGTCGAGGCACGCGCGAAGGGTGTTTAAGTGGGGCTAGCTCTCATCAACAGTTAACTATCTCGAGGAATGAGACGATTGATCTGTTATGTATCAAGAGCCGAAACAGGCTTTATTTTGGATCTATTATGCTATATTTTCATTGTCCAGTCGTATTGTTACAATATCAAGAGGTAGTCTAGGACATTTTGTGAGAGATCGTGTAACGACAAGATTTACATAATTATCGTTTGAACCTTTTCTTGTTAACAGGTGTGATCTGCGACGGCATAAGTCAGCGCATGAAAGCCGATCCAAGCTTACTGGTAGAATGTCTAAATTAAACTTATTAACCAGTAAAAAGACATCCATCTTTTATTAGGAAGAACGTTTCAATTCCATCCCTTCTGAGTAGTTGTTTGCAATATGTCTTTTGCTACCCTATTGCACGCCAGAACATTGATCAAACTGCAGGGATCCATGGCGACGACTTGGCTTTGCCGAAGGAAGAAATTCAGTTAGCCGATGCGGGGTAGTCCCCAGCAGCCATACCTCAATAGGCTTAGCAAGCGAGGGCGCGGAATGAGTTCCATAATTACTGTCTCCGCACTTGTTTAGACCTCGTCAAACTGATGAACCTGTCAACAACAAACACCACAGCCTTTGTGACAACGTTCATCAATGGAAGATATTCACTCAGAGGTACTATCAGGACTACTATGAGAGACGAAAAAAGGGGGTATATCAACCCACTACTGTCCTCAAGTGAGAACTTCGAGACATGGATCTACAATGTTTTGTACGCCCGTACCTCATCCCTAACGTCGCGCGTCTGACTGTAGTGTTCTCTGCAGACAATAAATGCCTGTAACCGCTGTAGAAAACGAAAGGCGCGTTGCGATACGGGTACGCATCGGGTCTCCATACTTTGCAATTCTCTTTGGCTAACAACAGGGTAGAGATTCCAGCATGCCAACCATGTCAAAACTCAGGGTCGGTCTGCGAATATACAGACGGGCGTTCAGGCAAAGTCCACCCAAGGAGTTTCATCCATGACCTGGAGCGACAGCTAATGGACTTGGAGACACTAATGCATGATGCCGAGAATGCATCGGTTGAAGTGTCTCCAGCCACTTCGAATCTGACGTCTAGCGATGAAGCCACACAAACTTTCACCAATGGTAGTGGTGAGGGACAATCGACCTTTATTGAGTCTTCAAGTGGTAGAGTAACATCTCTTGTATTGATGATTTGTGCTAACGTCGACCAGGAATTCACTTGGTTCGATCAGCCCTCGAGTGCGCTCAGCAGGATTACTCGAATCTTGAAACACCATCAGACACTGCAGAAGCGCGACCCAATGTTCCACAGCTACATACGAATAATTCAAGGGCTGTTTTACTACCACGAGAACTGGCAAATAATCTTAAAAACACATTTTTCAGCTGTTACCAAATTCAGTATCCGATTCTGAACCAGGAACAATTCGAGCAGACTATGTCACAATTCTACGATAATCATCAAGGCAGTAGTAACATTTCTGAATTGTCACCCGTCGACGTACGAGTGCGGTTTATGATCAACATGGTTCTTGCGATTCCCCTAATGTCTATGGCTGGGGACCATGACGAAAGTCATACATTGTCAAAGGGTCTCACTGCCAATGCCATGGTTGATGCAGGTCACATCATGCAAGCAAAGAACGTGCAGTCTCTCCAATGTCTACTGCTACTTTTGCTACTCTCAATAGTGGACTCCTCTTCCGCGCCCGTGTGGTATATATCGGGCCTCTGCATGAGAATGTGCATTGACTTGGGATATCATTCAGAAAGGACTATCGACATGTCTGCTTTAGTGGGTGCGACCGAAGCGCGAAAAGATGAAGAAGCAGATATTAAACGACGACTCTTTTGGATTGCGTGTAGCTTTGACAGAACCTTCAACGTCCTACTGGGCCGTCCTTTCACCTTCGATAATTTGCCAGTCGATGTTGACTTACCTGGCTGCTCGCTGACGTCTGCGAACCGTCAACAGACATTACATTGGCTTGAGTTGCAGCGACTGCAAAGCGTGATAGTTCATAGGCTTCATGGCACACGAGAGGCCATTGGTAGACACCGCACGGAAGATTCAGAACTGGAGCTATCTCAATGGACCATCAAAATGGCGGAAAACCTAAGAGAGTGGAACAGTGTTGCCCAAACGCTTGCTGACCCTTGTGGCTGCGACGTCAACTGGTGGAGCTACTGGCACAGGACAGCTTTGCTCATTCTCTACCGGCCATCCTCGTTACGACCAAGCCTCAGTCCATCCGAGACATTGTCTTGCTACATGGCGGCGAAAGAGCTCATTCAACTATCATTCCTCCGCGTTAGTGAAGGCCTGGCGGACTTTACTTGGATTGATCTTCACTTTCAATTTATGAGTGGTATTACTCTGATACTCATCATATGGAAGAATGTAGAAGCGAGGAACAAGGCTCAAGAGGATTGGGTGTCACTTAAGAGTACTCTGTTCCAGTGGAAGTTGATATTGGAAAGACTTGGAGCTCGTTGGGAACGAATCGGTCGCGCTCGTGAAGTGCTGTCTAAATTAGCCGATGCTACGATTGACCTGGTGGAGAAGGATCCTGCAAGGTCTACAGGTGCCCTTCCGGCAAGGCCGTTGCAAGGCAGGAGAGAAACAAGACGCAGCCAAAGGCACTCGATCATACAAAGACTTCGACATCTATCACAGCAAGATCAAAGTGCAGCTGAATGCCATCGGGACTCGAGGTTACCTTATTCAAACACAATGTCTGACAAAAGTACCATGCAGTTGTGCAACAACATCGACAACAGGAATCCCGAAGATCGAGGTCAGGATATGACGAACACGCGGGAGCTTCCAGCAGGACCTGCAGGGTGGAGCTGGACCAACTCTGACACTAACCTACAACAAGAGACAGGTCTTGGGTCACAAGCTCTGGGTAATAGCTCGAACTGTGAAGCAGAAGAAACACTCTGGCCACTACTCAACCTATCGGATATCACGACTGGCACTGACGAGCTGGATCTCTGGGCCTATTTCTCGGCTCCGATGTTGGACATGGAGAACCTAGCTATCCCAAACTTCAACGGTGGCATTAGACTTGACGAGTCCCTTAACAATAGCATCCTCAACTTTCAAGGGGATCTCGACTACTTGCCTTCTCCAACCGGAGCCAACAGTACTGAGGGGAGTCATCAATGACGATAGTGATCCGAAGAGCAAGAAGGATACAACACGTCTATATATAAATAATAGACATAATCGTGATTCCAGATCAATCATCCGTGGTTTTTAACACTCGATATACACTTCTCGATCTTCTGATCATCTACTCTATCACTATGTGAGCACGCGTGTCTGACATGTAGAACCTGTTCAGAATGGTCTTTCGTTGGTTCCAATAAGAAGATCACAAGGCTACTTGCATTAGCAAGGATTATCAGTCATTCGTACATCTACACCTGCTTATTTTCCTGGGTAATATTAGCCGGGACCGACGGAACCCCCGGCGTCCAGCTCAAAGCGCGGCCGTTCCGACAGATATACTGAGACTAATCGAAAAGGGATTATCAGCCGCCAACCCCTGTAGAATTCGTTCGCCCAGGCGAATTTCGACTGCCTCGACCTCACGCGGCGGTTCCTCCGCAAAGCATCCCCACCAGAATCTCAACCCCTGTCCAGAAGGATGATCGTGAATGCGGGGAGTCTGGGGAACTCCAGAACGGAATCATCCCGAGCACAGACTCCGTCGATCACTTTTCTCAACTATGCGAAGGAAAAGAAAGAAGATGATGCATATAAACTCGCACAAATCCATTGTTCTGGATGACTCTGCAATACTTCATTCAGTTTATCAACATGGCGAATTTTAAGCTCCTTATCTATCTTGCTGCGCTTTCGAGAGCACATGCTACGATTACACCCGGCGGCCTCGCTACCATATCAACTGCCGTAGATGTCAACAGCCAGGCTGGATGGTGGAATCCATTGGATGAATATGGCGGTTATGATTGGCTTGCCTACCTACGAAACCCTCCTGGTGGAAGCATAGCCAACAACAACGTGATGGTAGCCCGTCGCTCCATTTCAGATGGCACCATCTCCCGCGACTGCGTCAAGACCTCTGCTGGTCAATGCGCTGTTTTCGCTGATGACCTTGGCCACAACACTCCGAGCATCGCTGTAGACGGTGACGGTTACGTCCATGTCTTCACCAGTATGCACAATGAACCGTGGCAGTACTTTCGGTCCGCCACACCATACAGCAGTACCCTGGTCGATGCCAGCTCTGATATGCCGGATCAAACTGTCAAAGTCACATATCCTGTCATCAAACGTGACGCTGATGGAAATCTATGGTTGATGATTCGTGGACAAGCACCTAACGACAACAACGCAAAAGGTGGTTACCTTTACAAGTACACAACCAGCGAGGGTTCTTGGTCCCGTGTTGCTATCTGGGCATACAACAAAGGATACTCAGTATACCCAGACGATATCGCCTTCTCGTCGGATGGTGATGTCCATATTCAGTGGGAATGGAGCAAGTACCCTGCATCTGCTGTCCGACATCAGGGAAGCTATGTACGCTACGACCCATCGACAAAAGCCTTCACCTCAGCTTCGGGAGCCACAGTCTCTGTCCCCATTACACAGAACAGCGTCGATATTGTCTATCAGCCGTTGACGTTGGGTGAGACGTACAGTGGTGATATCAATGCCTCACCAGGTCCTGCCTTCCAAAGTGCGAAGATGGCACTCTATGAGCGACCGGATGGATCTGTCCACATCCAGCATGCATATCGCTTCAAGACTTCCAACGCAGGTGTATGGCAGATTCGTCGTGCCACAGCAATATATGGAACCCAGGATCCTTGGAAACGGGAAATACTTTATCAAGACAGTGAGACAAGTGCTGCACTAGGTATCACGCACGATGGTACGAGTGTGCGTATTTATTATTGCCGCTCTTCGGCCAGTGCATACATACTCGAGAATGTTGGCGGTGCCGGCTGGACCAATACAGCTCTTGAGCCTGTAGTTGGTAAGAAAGTACAGCGTCTCCAAGCATTGATGAAGAATGATGGGACTGATGTCTTGTATTTGGGATCCCCTACGAACGTCAACTCTACAACTGGAAGCCTGTACCTTATGACTGTTGGGGGACGGGATTGAAGTAGAGAATTGATAGCTACTTTCTATATAATTAGGAATACTATTCCGAATGTGCTAGCAGCCCATGTGCCCTGAGCGGTATATTCCAAGATCTCAAGTACATCAGATAATGTCTAAAGCGGGTGGCCTTCCTCGGCAAAGCCAATGTGCTGACGGATTATGATTGCACACTCGGAGCTAGTCCGCGTGCCTATCTATCCATTGCCTGGGGTCCCTCATGGATCTTTCAGCCTAGTTCATCTTCGGCCCTTGATTTATTACATTCTGATTAATCAATGATGTTCTTTGTATACGTTGGAAGTAATAGGATAGTATTAAACAGACTCTGTCTTGAGGCAATAATAATAACTCAAGCTGGACGAGGAAACCTCGATTCCCGGTCTCTATGAGCTTCCCGCGCTCTAACCTTGATACCATCAACTTCTTCGGGCGGTAGGATACCCTCCCAGACAAAGAAGTAAAACTCTTCGGAGGTATACTGCATATCATTCGCTAAACCCAAAAGCCACAGCCGCTTCCTGTCCCAAAAGGCAAGACCCAGCGGACGAAAGGACTTGAAGCTAACACCAGGTAAAGGCGACGTGCCGGAACGAAGATAATCCCTTAGGCGCTGCCAGAAACTGACACCATATGGCCCAAAGTCAAAAGCCTTCGCTGTCTGCTCCCACTTTTTCTCCCCCGTAAATGATGGTAACTCCACTGGAGTTGCTCCTTCTGGCACCTGGAGCCCATTCTCTAACCATTGGAATTTGCCATTTAAGCGATAACCTCTAACTTGCATAAACATTTCGTTGTGATTTGGGGATACTGTTATCCATCGGTTGTTGACTGAGGGTGCGGGTGCCGGGGGGAGTCGATTGAAGGCATCTGGTTGAGGTGTCTTGAGTGTTGCAAGATAATCCATTGCCGATTTAATTGGCTCAGTATCGGGGAGTGGACTGTCACGGTCGAGGATTAGATCGACGGGATCCATGCCAAGTAGAAGCGATATGTCGTCTTTCGACCACACAATGCCTGTCTTGTTGGTAGCGAGAAGTTGCATCCCTCTAACAAGCTGAACAATCGACATCACTCGCACAACACGCATTTCCTCTACCCAAGTTGGCTGTCCCATATGAGTAACAGGGAGTGGTTTGCCAGCAAATTCGCGATCCCAGGCAGGAATCCATTCCCCGGTATCTTTATAATCGTGTGTGTAATGTGGTGTCGGGTTATGAGCATGTAGTGGCTGGAAGCTTAGGCCTCGTAGCCTTTCAAGGCAAGACGCCAGGTATGATTGTGATAGAGCCGTGATATGATAAGCTGTCGCGACGATGGATCTAAGTACTGTCAGACTGGGTGTTTAAGACAGTGACATCGGACCAAGGTTCTTAACTCTCGTATCGTCCGGAGTTAGGCAGGGAATCATGGCCTTCATCAATTGGGTCCGGAATTGCTTTAGACCTTCAAAGGGGAGTACGCCATAGCGTACGAGTATCACAGCTCGAATAAGGTCTCTGACCTTCGATGGGATGATTGATTGTCGTCCTGATATTATGCCCTCAATGATGAGAAGGGATGTCGAGCCATCTTCAAAGAGACGCCATGCATGTGGAGAGGCTTGCAGCAGGTTCCAAAGTGAGTCAAGACCCGGAAGGCTAGTAATAACAGCAAGTAGAATCTCGGGTGGCAGGCTCTCAAGTGAGACTGCGCGAGGGTGCTTAGCATCCGACATGTTAGCCAAGATTGTAGATGTGTGGAAGTGGTCATATAAGAGAATTGTGGACGTTGAATGCGGGAATGCGCGTCTTTTAAACCGCTTTCTGCACATCCACGTCTGTGTTGGTTCCGTCTCTTGCTTACGTGCAGATCTCCCCCCCATCCAGAGCCCACGTGACACTAGTTACCCACAGCAATAATGATATCTTGTTTTTGTCTTTCTATAAATTGACTACCAATCTTTCCTCGCCCCGCGATCGTCTCCAACGATCCGCCGAATCAACTACCTCTGGACATCCTTGTAACAAAAAGCCCCACCGTCGCACAAACCCTTCACTTACTTCCCATGAAGTTGCAAGCCATGGATGTCCCCATACCAGAAAGCCGCACCGTTCTATGTCATCGAACCCCTCGTAAACTCTCAGCCCCAAGTCAAGAAGAAGCTCATGGCTGTCGTATCTATGAGACATAAGTATCAGGTTGTCGCGTAACTTTCGGAAAGGTAGTGCATTAACCCAGAAAGGAGGAGGTCTTGACCGTTGCAAGGATGTTGTTTGAAGATTCGATGGAATGTCTTTCGCTGCTATAACATCAATTTCGGAAAGGCCAAACGCACTTCGACATCCTGGCGGCAGGTGATGTAGTAGTGAGAGAAGGGACATATTGTGCAGTAAGGCACGGACAACGTTGTACTGGACCAGTGTGATAAGGCAGTGATCCGCGGAGAGTGGGAATACGATCGGGCGTGGTGGCTGAATCGCGCAAGCGAATGTCGAGTACTGCAACAGTGGCGGTATGAGTCTGTCAGTGTCACATTGAACTCGGACATTTATTTCTGGCCGTTGTATTTGTATTCCACATGGGTGGACGTTGGCCTCGCGGTTTTGAAACGGCTCTGTGATGGACGAGTCGTGTATGATATTTGTATTGCTGTACAAACTAACACTGACAAGCATACCATAGCCTTCTTGGTGGAAAGATTCGTCAGGTATGCTCGAAGTTTGAGATATCTGCTTTCTGGCACCTAAAGATGTGTTAACTGAGGGTCTGGAAAATGAATACAGGCGGTACGTCGACATCGTTTGTCCTAGATAAGGATGCAGGCAAGTACTTACGCCAGGCTCTCTGTCTCAAGCGGTTCTGTCGCTTCTTTCTCTCCGCAGGATCTGTGACACCATGCCAATTGTCCTCGTTACATTGCATTTCGGAGGAATCAAGCCGACAGTACTGGGCAATCGGGGCACCAGACATGCCGAGCCACGCTAAGGAATTGAGAGAAGGCGTTGAGTTGTTCCGGAATCCTTCTGGTGGTCAACGCTGGGGGAAAATCGGATTTGGGTCGCCCCGACTAACTTGCTTCAATGTTTATGTGTTGGATTTGAGTTGTGTATGGAATCCTTCCCTCCAGGCGATCAATGCTTACTTTCGTGCAATCTGCTTTAGTAATCTGTGGAGGCTGTCAGCTGCAGTTGCGTTACGCGCTAGTGCCGACTCGGTTAACCAGGATGAACTATTTAAAGGTCAGTCATCAAGTGGTACAGTTCGAATCAACACAATTAAAAAACAGGATGAACTTGTTTGGAAATAGTGTGTAAGAATGAGATTGGTAATTGGAAGTAACTTTCTTGTTTGTGCTGCATGGAAAAAATCTGCAAAGTGTGGTCGGTTTGTCGGCGCACTATAAAATACTGACTTCCTCGCTCGAACAAACTGATCTGTGTTCACTTACCTGCATTCGATCTCCAAATCCTACAATCTCATTCACGCATATCAGCTACACTCTTTAAAACGATGATAGTTCAGGAAAAGCCCACTATAGCCTGCTTTGGTGCTACAGGAGGGTGTGTGGCAACAGCCTTGGCAAGCGCACTGAACGACGGCCTTTATTGTACAGCTCGTACGTCTCGTGTATAACGCTTATCACATGTCCTTTGCTAAGCGATTACAAGTCGTTAGGAACCCGGACAAGCTGCATGATATTCTGATTACTCAGAAAGACATTCCAGCGGGGATCGTTGACCGATATCTTACCGTTCATCGGGGCGACGTGAAGGATCCTACTGCCGTCGCACAAGCCCTCGTCAGCCCAACCAACGACAAGTTCATTGTGGACTTTATATTCAGCGGTGTCGGCTCACGTCCTAGATTCGAATGGAGTCTTACGAGACCTCTCCCGCTGCAAGACCCAACCATCTGTGAAGATGCCATCACAGCGATCTACACTGCTCTATCCAACCTTTCTGCTTCTGGTATCACCGGCACTTCCAGCTCACAGAAGTCTCTCCTCGTGGCTGTAAGCGCAGCAGGATGCGGGAGGAAGCGAGGGATACCTCTGCCTGTCTATCTGCCATACCATCACGTTGTGGGAGGGCCACTGGCAGATAAGCAAAAGATGGAAGATCTGATCCTCGAAGATGGAGGTCGTCATGTACGGAACTTTGTTCTCATGCGGCCAGTGATTCTAACAGATGGAAAGGCAAAGGGAGACGGGCAGCTGAATGTTGGCTGGGAATGGGGTGTTGTCACTGACAGAGACAGTGTTGAAGAACCAGGGCCCAAGATCGGATATTTCATAAGTAAAGAGGATCTTGGGAAGTGGGTATTTGACCATGTTATTTCAAAGGGTGAGTGGGAAGGGAAGTGCATTTACTTGACCTATTAGGAGCTGTAGTTGTACAATGTAGACAGGGCAAGCGACTATTCTACTTAGGTAGCATTCGCTCAGTGTCTCAAATATGAACAGCAATACACAAGGATGACAATATTGCAGTAATTAATAGTAGATAAACTCGGGCTAGGTAAAACTCAGTTTTGACGTGCAACCGCAAATGGGTTGGCAGTAAAGGTTCCATTCGGATCAGCTGCTAGTCTTGCCTTGCCCAGTCTCTGGTACTTGCCCTCATCTTCATAATAGGTCTTCCAAACTTCAGGCTTTCCCATATCCCAATCACCCCATGAGCCCCAGAGAACACGCCTGTCAGTCTTGCTGAAATAGCTCGATTTGCCAATCATTGCAGCATCATTCTCACTCTGCCATTTGTTTGCCAGATCCTTTGAATCCTTTGACAGCTTGGGGTTCTCTTTATCTTCCGGAAGGTACCAACAGTCGACAGTCTGGAGGACGGTTGAGTCTCTCCAGCTATAAGCAGCTCCATTATCCCGATTCTTGTAGAAGAGCGAATTCTCTCCTCCAAAGCACTGGATCTGGGCTGAGAGCTTGCAATTGTCGTAGAGGGGATTGGGCACGGGTTTCTTATTGGCGTCGTCGAGCTTTTGATACGGATCGCAGATCAACTTCAGGCGCTGGACCAGGCCAGCAACCCAGCCATCCTTGCCGAGAGTCTTCGAGTTGGTGGCATAGGTGCGCTTGACGTATGGACGGGGGAATTCTCGACGTTGAGGAAACAACCAGTGGCCAGTCATTTTAGCCATGTCCGTATTGAACTCATCAAAGTGAACACAGCCAAGTTCCAGACTATCCAAAGCTCGAAATTGCTGGAACCACGCATCCACGCTTTCGTCATATTTTTGTTGACCTTCAACTGGGCACCATTGAGCATAGAGGACAATGGTAGGAGGCAATTTGCCCTCTAGCAGGGCGCGAATATTTGCAGGGAAAAAGTCTTTGACCAGATCCTGAAGGCCTCGCCACACTTCATCATTCTTGAATGATGGAAACAGCTTGGTGATGTCGAAGTCCTGGCTCAAGACATTTACACAGAGGTCAAAGCCTCGCGGTGCGGTGCCCTTGTCGGACATATCTGCAACAGCTTTCAAAAGAGCGGTAAGAGTCTTCTCATTGTAAAGCCAAAAAGCTTTCACTCCATGTGGTCCCTTGAACTGCTTTGGTCCTTTGGGAGTTTTGATGGTGTTCTCAATTCCCATGTAGCTCTCAGCTTTGAAAGCCATGATCGTGTAGTGTGTGATCACACCAAAGTTCCCTGGGCTTCCGCCACGTATAGCATAGAAGAGCTCAGTGTGGTTATTCTGGTTGATGTGCAACACTTTGCCTGCATGGTCAATCATTCGTATCTCGGTGATATGGTCACCAAGAAGCCCGAAGCTGCGACCAAGTTGGCCATAACCGCCCGTCTGGCCATGCCCTCCAAGACAAACATAGGCGCACTGCCCAGTAGGGAGGAATAGTCCGTGGTTGGTGAGATAGGCATTGAAGTCCTGTAACTGGTTGCTTACACCAGCAAACACAAGTACCCTATCATTAGGTACATCAATGGCAGGATTTTCGATGATCTTCATATCCTTGTATGTGTCGCTTACATCAAGTTGCACATTCTCGTCTCCACAAGAGGATGCGCCACTGTATTGGTGGCCGCCGCTCTTGATAGCAATGGCGACTTTGTTGTCGGTGGCCCATTGAATGGCGCTCTTTACATCGTCATCATCTTTTGGTTTCAGGATGTGTGCAGGGTTCATATTGTGGTCTATCCCGTGGGATGTAGTCGCATACTGCTGATTGAAGAAACTGTAGTCCTGTCTGGCATATTGACTACTGTCACGGGAGTATTGCATCCCGATAAATTTATTGACTGATGCCATGATGAAAGAGGGAACGTAGGTTGATTGTGATTATGATGAAAGAGGGATTGCTGATGAGGCTGATTTGGAATCCTGGAGTGTGGGCGAGCCGGGAACTATATAGTGATCTGCTTTTCCCTACTTTAAGCAGTTCTCAGCAAAGTCCACTGTTAGAAATTCTACTTTTGGTTCGTACCTCTGTACATTAACAATGTGAAACATGAAGTTGCGGTCAAAAGGCCTCGCTCGACTCGTCGAGACCTGATATTATCGAGACCTCGTACGTTTTCCGCTTCAAGCTGAAATTCAGCCAGCCACTTTCTACCTGTTTCGTCGCTTTTCACAGCCGGACAGACGCAATAGGTTGCGCATGAGAGTGGGCGGGGTTTGAAAATGTGATTTGTTAGTAAAGCTAGACATGGCGTTGAGATCAGAAGGCCTCGACAGGTTGCGGGGTAAAGTTACTGAGACCTCAGGGGTATCTACGTGCCAGTCGGTCTTCAGCCAGCCACTTCCCTCTCAAAAGGTTGAGTTTGGCAGGCAACAGAAATTCTTCTTCCGCATTATCAGTGAAGTTTCGCCTGAACTTCAGCTTGCAAGCAGCAAATTAGTTTGCGTGGATTCATTCCACTCTAGAACAGTTGGAACGGACGGTGATAAGAATTGCTAGATTTATGATACGTATGCGGTGAAGCTGCATTGAGCTATAGAGCTATAGAATGAGTTATGCAACTGACGTTGTGCAGGTGTCCAGACAATGCTATAGGTGAGAAAGTTTTATGAGCGGCTGAAAATTGTGGCCGTAGCCATCTGGCATCAACTTGGCCCAATTGGCAGTCCTGCTCTCCATTGGGGTGGATCTATGCCTCTTTCAGCTTGGACTAACCGAGAACATCCCGGATACTTTTATTTTTTTTTCCCCGGATACACTTCCGAAATAAAATATGGATACAGGGTAATATAATGAACATGGCTTCAGGTTGAGTATCTCTGCAGTCCCTTGATAGCTTGGGGCTTCCAGTGATGTCATGTCTTATGATGATGATATATTTACGTATATAGGCAAATTTGTATTAGTGCTTAATGCCGTAGCGCGGTGAACAGAACTGAATGCTTTCGCCCACATCGTGCAGGTAAAACAGTTAGGGATAACGGCACGATCCGCAAAACTTCAACGTGTTGACAAAGCTGAATTATCCAAGCACCGAAACCAATCGGCATAACTTTCTTGAGAACTTTCTCAGCTAACATTGTTTATTTGTATAAAGGCATAGATCTATGAAAATCCCTACTTATAAGTAAAAAGAAAGTGTAATATCTGCAAGTTACCTGGCCGCCCCACCGTGATTAGTCAGCCTCTTTGTCATCATCAAAATTAGCAAATGAACTCCTCTTTGCAGCTAGTTCAGCCAACTCTTCCAAACTCTGCCCACTCATAATATCGAAAACCGCAACATCAGAACCAACCTCCTTCATGAACCAGGCTCGCAACTCGACTGCAACAAGCGAATCAACTCCATAACTGTGTAGAGGCTTTGATACATCAATGTCTCGTTTGCTTGAAGACAGAGCTTTGCAAAGCTTCTGAACAATGGCTGCGCCAACAATCTTGGATGCCTCAGCTAACGATGCTGCCGCTGGGAGTAGCGTGGAACATGACGTGGCTGAACCTTCACCGTCCCCTTCACCCTCATGATCACCTTCGCCTCGGATCTGGTATAGATGTTTGAAAAGAGGATCAGTCATCCAAGCTGGCTCTGGAATACCCTTGATGCGAAGAGTAGCTGGCGCCTCAAGACCAACTGCAATTTGTGAAAATGAAGAAGCCTGCAACTCCTTGTTGGCGTTGGAAGAGTACTTTCCATTCGGGTCACATAACATGTCGAGCAGGGCAAGGAACTCGTCTTCTCGCATGGCATTGAAACCTTCTTGACGAAGATTAGCCATGCTCTCTTGGTTCTCGGCAGCGAATCCGACAGATAGGATCATTCCCAGGTCGACAGCCACACCTGGCAGCCCCAAAGCAACCCGATGACGGGCTAGGGAATCTTGGTAGGTATTGCCGACACAGTAGTTGGACTGGCCTCGGTTGCCTACTATGCCTGAGGCGGACGACAAGAGGATGAAGTAATCCAGGTCTTGGGGAAGAAGCTCGTGCAAGTTCCGTGATGCAACAACTTTGGGACGGACAGCAGTATAGTAGTCTTCCTGAGACATATTGGAGAATATGCTATCCTTGAGTACCATGGAGCCTTGGATGCAGCCCTTGATAGGTGGCATCGTCTTGGCGCAATCACTGAGAACTCGTTGAAGAGTGGCGCGGTCGGAGACGTCGCATTGAGGTGCCGACGCTGTAACACCAGCTGCTGCGAGCTCCTCCATGAGTTCTTGAGCTGCAGGTCGGGTGGTTCCAGATCGAGAGAGGAGGATGAGATTCTTGGCACCACGAGATGCCATCCAACGTGCTGCACTACGTCCGAGGCCACCGAGACCACCAGAGAGAAGATAGGTTGCTCCAGGATCAAAGTAATACGTCGGCTTTCGACTGGGTTCGACCTGGAATGCGTTAGCGTTGATACGTACTAAGGGCTGTTGATATAGCTTACCATGACAATATCATCAGGCTGAGCTTTCAAGACAAGCTTGCCCATGTGAGACCCTGATTGCATGATTCTGAATGCCTCTTGGATGTCCGAGTAACTATAAACATGCAGTGGCTGGGGTGGGGTGACGGATCCTTTCGCAAGCAGGTCAACGACATCTTGAAGGACTCGAGAGAACAGTCGACCTCTTTCAAGTGATATGAGACCAATGTCGAAGAAGGAGAAGGTAACGCTCTTCTTGAAAGGACCCATTGGAAGACCGGCGTTGGCAAAGATATCGACCTTGCCAATTTCGATGAATCGTCCGTATGGTGCGATACAGTCCCAGCTAGCACGCATGGTCTGTCCTGCTGTAGAATTGAGGATAACATCGACGCCACGTCCATCAGTCAATCGCTTGATGCCATGTACAAAGCTCAAGTCACGACTTGACAGTACATGGGACAGAGGAACACCATAGTGCTCATGCACAAAGTCTCGCTTCTCGATAGAGCCCACAGTGACAAACACTTCAGCCCCAACTGCTTTGGCTAGTTGAATAGCAGCCTGTCCGACACCACCAGCGCCCCAGTGAATCAGGATGCTCTCTCCGGCTTGAAGGCGCGCGAGGTCATGAAGTCCATAATATGCGGTCGTGTAAACAACTGGTACCGCGGCGGCAACGGCATAATCGATAGTAGAGGGAATTTTGGCGAACTGCCATTGAGAGCCCCGGGCAAATGTCTTGAAAGTTCCTCTAAGCAGACCACACACGCGGTCGCCCACAGAGACGCGCTCAACATCTGTTCCGACACGAGTGACGACACCGGCGCACTCTTGTCCAAATGCTTCACCAATGACCTGGCCAAGAGCTATCATGACGTCAAGAAGATTAAGACCTGTAGCGTGAACGCGGACCTCAACATCATAAGGTGCGAGAGGCTTCTCGTAGAGCTCGTCGTCTTGGAACTGAAGACTGTCGAGAAGACCAGGCACAGCGCACTGTAGTGTCAAAGCTCTGTCATTGCTAGCCTCCTGCCATGTCTCTGACCTGGCTGGTTCACCCTTCGTCTTGGAGGCGATCAGATGATTGACTGTGTTGGCCTCGGTAATACGCGGAATATAAACAGCGCCATCCTTCTCGAAGAAGGTGTTCTCGCTTCCACCACCTGAACTTAAAATTCGCAAGATGATGGACCCAGCCTTGTCCAAGGGATCCAATTCATCGACGGATAAAGTGACAAGGTTCAGTCCCGGGTTCTCAGCACGCATACAGCGAGCAAACCCAGTCACCATGTCAGCACCAGGGTTCTTGGGTGATGGGCCACCTCCCTGGTTAACCCAAAGTAATGTCTTAGTGGAGCTGACCAGCTTCTGAAATGCTTCATAGTCATCATCCTGAACGTGTTCCAGAAAGTCGGACTTTATGTCCCCCAGAAAGATACAACGGGTTTGTTGCAGCTCCTTGGGATCCGCCACAGCATCTTGCAGGTTGATAGCCTCGATGCCAGTGCTGAGGCTCGCAGCTTGCTTCTCAAGAACCGTAGCAAGGCTCTTTTGGGTGGCTGCACTGGAACCCTTCCCGCAAGTGATGATCTTAATAGGCGATGAGGCATAGGAAGTGGCTGGTGCATTCTCTTCACTTCCATCACCAAGCGCTGTGCAGATGAGGACACTGACCATCTGATGCCTATGGTCAGGAAAGTCGTAAATATGCAGATCAATACCACTGAAACCACTGGCTTTGAGCGATCTTGACCAGTCATTTGGAGCGGCCAGTGGAGTGAATTGACGAAAGTCTTCGACAGATAACCACCAACCGGGTAATAATCCAAACGCAAAGCCGGTCCGTATCATCCCAGTGTTTGTCATCTCATACAAGATGAGCTTCCCTCCAGGCTTGAGCAACTTCCTGACGTTGGATAATGTCGCCTCAAGGTTCTTGGTAGCGTGGATGACATTGGCAGCGCAGATGACGTCGTACTGTTCACCTGGGCCGGAGAACCCTTGTTGCTCTAGGCTGTTCTCGACGTTGAGCGCGCGGAAGCTCATGCGCGCAGCACTATCCTTGAACATTTCTCGAGCGTTTTCAAAGAAGCCAATCGAGATATCTGTAAATGCATAGTGACTAAACCGCGGCGTGCCCTTCTCGCCATTTCCTTGTGTCGTGAGACACTGGAGAATAGGTCTTGTGGCGCCACCAGTACCAGCGCCAACCTCGAGGACACGAAGGGCTGGGTTCTTGTGGGCCAGAGCATCGATATAAGCCACCATGCGGTCATACCCAATTTCAGCCCCGACTCCAGAGCGGTAAACGTTCTCCACCAGCTTATCCTTGAATAGCAGTTCCAGTGCGTCAGATTGTCCCGCGAGGATATTAGGGAGTTCCCGTCCCACATTGACGACCAGTTTTCCTTCAGCTGAACCCTCTGTGAGGAGCTTGGTCTCCATTTGGCTGATGTACTCATCGTCGTCTGCTCGTTCGCGCCATTCAGGCATGGCATGCGGGATGAGACCAGCGTCATACTTGTCCAGTTGGTGTTTGATCCAGGCGATATACTTCTTGTGATAGGGAACTGACTTGGCGTCGCGATTTTCATCATAAATTCTGTCCCAGAAGCGCTTGATGTACAAGAAGCACATCATCTCGACCTCCTGAATCAATTGTGCCTGCAGAGCTGTAGCGCCACATTTGGCATCGGGCTGCAATGTCTTGTCCGCGGTCCCTTGGTCCAGAAGAGCTGGATCGACCTTATAATCAAGGTTGAAGCAGAGTCTACGTGCGGCGTCGGATGAAGAAGTGCCTTCGCTTCGTGCCACGGTAGTGATGACAAAATTGTCAACGGTGCAAACGGCTTTGCCAGTGTTAACGTCCATACCAACGATGGACGCCTCGGCTTGCCTGATACCAAGGAATTTGCCTGAGCACGAGACTCTAACAGCATCGAATTTGGATGTTGAGGGATCCGCAGACACCCAAAGGTTGTCGATCTCGGAGGGTACCATGACTTGGTCAATCTCGCGGCCACCTTTTGTCAAACTGACAATGATACTCTGGAGGATACCATCGAGTACGGTGGGATGAATCAAGTGGTCCTGAAGGTACCCAAGAGGCATCAAGCCCTCAAGATCTTGTCTCTCCACTGTCGCTACCGCTTCTCCGATATCACCGCAGCGAATATCACGGAGGGTCTGGAATGTAGCGCCAAAGTCAAGACCAACGGTCGACAAATGTTCATAGAGCTGTCGGAATGAAGTCTCAACTTTCGAAGCCTTCTCCACGCTCTCCAATCTGTTCTTGCATCCTTCTTGGAACTCGAAGTCTTCTCTTCCATCGTCGACAACAGTATAAGGTTGCTCGTACTCCGTGACGACCAGGCCATGGCAATGCTCACGCCACTCACCGCCCTCATAACTGCTAAGGGAGAACCTGCGTACAGTCCTCGCCACAGTATCGGGATGATCCCTCGAGGGTTGCATGTAAAAGTGCGTCTCGAGACCATTCTGCGTCGCTGGAACGCGAAGAGCAACGTTAAAGCGGGCGTCGAGAATACGGAAGCCCTTGACTACACGAGACGTGTCCGCCATTTGTCGGCTAGCCTCTATGGCCATGACAAGCATTCCTGCGGCAGGATAGATGGTGGCACCAGTGATTCGGTGATGCTTTACCCAAGGGTTCTCGGAAAGACGCATGTAGTTCCGCCAAACAGCATTAGCTGGGTCCCAATCTGGTACTGGTGCACCAAATAGTTCATGTCGCATGGCAGGACGGAAGCGATATCCTTTACTGATACGGCTCTCATTCCAATAGATATTGGAATGGTTGAAAGGGTATCCTGGTGCGTTGACGACGAGGGAGCTGTCCTTTGCGATACTGGCATCAGACATGTCCACTTCGTATCCACGGCACCAAAGCCAGTTGGCGGCTCCCGAAGCTGTGTCAACGGCAGAAGCACCGCGACGAAGCACTGACTCATACCCAACGCCATTCACCTCCGGCGTCAGCTCCATGATCTCTCGAATGGGGCCACGTAAGGCCGCGTGAGGACCAATCTCAAGTACTTGAGTAATCTTTGGAGTGTTGACTGTTGCTTTTGCAGAGGATCCAAGCTTCTTGACTGGTGCGCTAGACTTGGTGTTGGAGCACATAAGCGAGAAAGCTTTCGAGAATTGGACCGGTGAGACCAGGTTGTCAACCCAATGATCAGGGTTCCGGAGAGCAGAGACAGGAATGATTGTTCCTTCGAGAGACGAGTAAAAGACAGGAGCAACTTGGCCCGGGGGCGTATTGGTTCCAGTCTCGAGGTCACCAATTGCGCTCCTGTATTCGTCGGCAATGGTGGCCATCAGAGGTGAATGATAACCGTTGTCAACCTTGAGTTTCCGGGCAAAGATACCATCCGAGTCTGCAGCAGCCTTGATCTTGTCGATGTATACTGCACTGCCGCTAAGAGTCACATTTCTCGGGCTGTTTATACAAGCCACAACAATGTCTCTACCGGCGGCGCTGCCAACGTGTTCCTCAAGATATGTCATGGCATCTGATGAACTCATGGCCACTGAAAGCATAGCGCCGTTGGTGTGATCGGTAGATTTGGCTAGCCGAGAGGAAAGGGCACCGCGATAGAATGCTAGTCTCCATGCCGACTCTTGAGAGATGACACCTGTAGCATAGGCAGCACCGATCTCACCCGACGAATGACCAACCACGGCAGCAGGCTTGATACCCCAGCTGGCGAGGAGGTCAACAAGAGCCACCTGCAAGGCTGTGCAGAGCGGTTGACTCAATGCTGGATCGTCGATGCGTGACTTGTCTTGGTTTTGAAGCAATTCACCAACAAGTGACCATGGGCATCCGAGCTCTCGTAGATACGAGTCTGCAGCAAAGATAGAGGTACTGAATTTAGGATAAGCAGAGATTAATTCTCTACCCATTGCATACCACTGCGCCCCTTGTCCTGTGAAGACAAATCCAAGCTTAGGATCAGCAGTGGCTCTGACAGGTGAGTGGTTGCCCTCCAACTTGACAGATAACGCCGCAATGCTGTCGGCGACGAGGGAGAACCGCCAAGGGAAAGATGTGCGGTGGTTGATGAGGGTGTAGGAAAGGTCATTCAAGAAGCGCTGTTCCTCCTCAGATCCAGCAACTATGGATTTGCTGGTGAGATCGAGAAATTCCTTGTATGCTTGTGCCATCCGGCCTGCTCCAGCTTCATCGAAGGTGGAGAAGAAGAATGATCGGCTGGGGGGTGCATGTCCTTTGAAGCGCTTGACCAGGACAAACTCTTCGTCACTCGAACTAGAAGTAGAATGATGGCCGTTGGCGTGGCCATTGATACCGTTAGAATGGCCATTTGTTCCATTCGTACCGTTGGTAATAGACTTGAACCCCTCAACAGGCGGAAGCTCGACGGTTTGGTGTTTACCTTTTAAGCCATGCTCGAGCAGATAATGATAGGCATCATCGATAATGATGTGGGCATTGCTTCCGCCATATCCAAAGGCATTGATTGACGCTCGTCTAAGCCCTTTCGTAGGCCACGGTTCAGCCTTGGTAGGGAACTTGAGATGCCAATCATGAACAGGGATCTTGGGGTTGGGGGTCTGGAAGCCCATGTTGGGAGGGATTATGCCTTTCTCAAGGACCATTATAGCCTTGATGAGACCTGCAATGCCGGCCGAGCCTTCAAGGTGACCGATATTTGTCTTGACTGCCCCGACCACCATTGGCTCTTGCTCGGAGCGATACTCTGAGAAAGCGCCGCTGATAGCACTTGCTTCAATGGGGTCACCGACAGGAGTACCTGTCCCGTGAGCCTCAAAGAAGCGTGTCTGAGTCTTGGATAGACCAGCTGATTGATAGGCGGCGTTGATCAAGTCAACTTGGGCCTTTCGAGTAGGCTGTGTGATACCAGGCGAGTTGCCGTCCTGGTTGCTTGAGGAGCCTCGAACGATGGCACGGATACAGTCGCGGTCACGTATAGCATCACTCAATCTCTTGAGCACAACCATACCAAACCCTTCGCCACGTGAGTATCCGTTGGCCCGTTCATCAAAACTGTAACATCTCCCATCGGGAGATAGAAAGCCAAGAGCTGTGAGTGGGATGATGGTATCAGGATTGTAGAACAGGTTGCAGCCAGCTGCTAGTGCCATATCACACTCGCCCAGACGCAGGCTGTTGCAAGCTAGGTGGCAGGCGTTGAGACTGCTGGAGCACGCTGTGTCAAGACTTATGCTAGGCCCATGAAGGTCATAGAAATAGCTCAGTCGATTGGCAAGCATGGTTGTCCCAGTGCCGGTGGCAAAGTAACGCTGCTGTATCTCGGTCTCCTTGAACATGATGGCTTCATATTCACGAGTGAAACAGCCGATGAAAACACCAGTGTTCGTTCCGAGAACTTTGTTCATTGGACATCCCGCTATGATAGGATTAGACCCAGGTTTCTCCTAGTGTAAGCATGAAGGGTTCGTACCGTTCTCTAGAGCACGATAGGTATTCTCGAGCAGACCACGCTGCTGAGGATCCATACCTCCAGCCTCAGCGGGCGTAATGGAGAAGAACGGGGCATCAAAGGCTGCGATTTCGCCCTTTAGGAAATGCGCCTTGGTAACATTGAGCTACAATCCTGGTCAGTGGTGTACTCAACAAGACATAACAAATGAATGGGAATGCTTACTGAACCCGAGCGCTCTGGGTCCGGGTGATAGAACGACGAGACTTTGAAACGATCGTCTGGAATGTCTGTGCATGCTGAGCGGCCAGTCACCAGCATATCCCAAAACCCATCGGCGTCGGTAGCATCGCCAGGGAACTTGAGGTCAAGGCCAATAACAGCGATAGGCTCCATTGCAGGACTTGAGAACGCTCCAGAAACAAGAATGTAGTAATCTTCAATAATTGAGTGTACAAGAAAAGGCTTGAGATACGTTTAGCCTGTCACATGGTTATAGTCCGGCGTTACAGACTTATTATAGGTTTATACTTGGATACAATGCACTAGTCTCTTCTACTCTTCCTACGACCAGCCCCTCGTTGGCTACATTCGACATCTCTGCGAGATAGTGTATGTTGGATCAATTGAGTATCCAGTTCACCGTGGGGGTAAACTTCACTCAATGATTGTAGATCTTCGTCTGCATCTACATCAGCGTTAGTGAGTTGTCAAGGAATGGGTGATTACGAGGCTATCTCCAACGTCGTTATCATGGATTACATGCGCGGCAAAGAGCCTAATGGATGGTGTGGATATATTCCGTCTCACGCAATATTGAGAATACATCGCCAGTTTGCATTACAATATTTTCGCTGGCAAGTTCGTGCATCTGTTCTAACTACAACCCGGGAGTATCCATTGTCAAGCGACACCTATCGTCGCTTGGAGGGGAAGATCTTACTTGGGTGAAGATAACCTTATTGACAAATTGTGAAGTGACAATACTGAATCTACCACAGCTTCCGTTGATTAATATTCGTACCTTTACCTATCCGTCAGGTATATCCAGGACAGTTCTAGAAGCCTGTCATCCCATATGCAATGCGTGCCTCCAACCGAAGGTCCCATTTACGCGTTTAGCCTGCACCAGATAAGCAGGTAGTAAGGGTGGCGTTCTATTGATTACTATTGTTCGAGTCTGGCAAAAGATCCTTCTTATACGGGTCATGCGAGAAGGCTGCAACACTCTTTGAGAAGGTTTGCCAAGGATGAGTCAATTGTAAGCATGCAATCCATCTACCGGGGCGGGCAGAAATCAGCCCACAGATGCAGCATGACTAACATGCATTACCACGCTGGTTTATACGCGATATGTGCCAGTGCATATATCACATATGTCACATTCCTGGCGCTTAACCTTTCGAGTTTTGGGTTGCCGATCACGATGCAGTAAGATAACCTCGCATTCCCACACGGGCCGTGCTTATGGTCTCCTCGCGGGGATATGCTTCCGGATCTCGATGTGGACTTTGCAGTCTAGGTCAAGACCTGACTGCCGAATTTCGTCCATGACAATCAAAAACAATTTCTATTCCCAAGGAAGACGGGTACCTCAACAATCCCCTCTCATTATCGAAAAGAAAGTTCACAATATTCACAGTATACCCCTTCGTGCATAGACCAGCGTCTCAGTAGTGAAGCCGTCATCATGTCCTTGCCCAAAGCCAAGATTCTCGTTGTCGTTACAGTCGGGGGCTCGACTAATTCAGGTATGTGAATCTCATTGGTGTTACTACAGAAGGCAAAATGTTAACACACTGATAGCTCCGATCCTGGAGATATGTTCCATCTTGGCAGCTAGAGGTCATACAATTGACTTTGCAACACTGAGCGGCAGAGAAAAGCTGGTTGGCAATTATCCTTTTGTGCAAAAGGTCCACATAGTTGGGCCAGCTATCTCTGCTGAAGAAGATGAAAAGCACTACATCCTGTTTTCACGTTGGAACTGGAACACTGTTCAAGGCAAAAGGGATATTGTCAAAGGCAAGATGGCATTTGATGCGTTCTGGCCTTTCACATATCGCGGTCTGAAAGAGGTTGTCGCTACTACCAAACCTGACTTCATATTCTCCGACTTCCACGTTGAAGCGGCCCTGGATATCTGCAATGAGTTCCGTCTTCCGCACGCGGTCATGTGGCCCCAGATGCCGTGGTTGATGATGCCTCAGAAGTACATTCCAGGTCAACCTGGTATGCAGCAAAGATGTTTGACAAGCGAACACGCTAGCATCTATGACAGGTTGTACGAAATGACCTTTCTACTCCGGTCGGCGCCATTCTTTCTTCGCTGGGTCTTCTGGACCAGGGCTATGCGTCGAAAAGAGGGAGTTGCGCCTCGACCAAAGCTTTCTAAGCCGGAGTGGCTTGTGTTTCTGAACAACTTTTATGGCATGGAGACACCACGAGACACTCCACCTTTGGTCCATCCTGTAGGCCCTATATTGGCCGACTCATATCCTGCTCTGGACGGAGACATCAAGAAATTTGTTGAGACGCATCAAAAGATCGCTCTAGTTGCGTTTGGTACACATGTTATACTGGACGAGGAAAAGATCTTCAGGATCATCAATGGCCTTTCTTATGCCATTGCCTCAGGCGTGATTGACGGTGTCGTCTGGGCACTCAGTGCTAGAAGTCGTGGTCGACTTGATACTAGCATTCGAGTTCCGTCTCCACGCCTGTCTCACCTGGCCATTGAACAATTGTTCAGTAATCAGGATGAATCGTGGCACTTTGCTACTTGGGTGCCGCAGCGTTCCGTCCTCGAACATGCTTCTACAGTCATATTCGTCACGCACGCCGGACCTTCATCTGTCAATGAATCCATCTTTCACGGTGTCCCTATGGTTGCAATGGGTATATTTGGTGATCAAATGGTTACGACATTGAGACTGGAACGATCTGGCATCGCAGTTCGTCTTGACAAAGAAACTTTTGATGCAGCTTCTTTGACAGAAGCTATCAGAACCATTCTCTTACTTGACAGCGAGTCGTTCCAAAGAAACGTCAGGCGTATGCAGAAAATTGCCATAGTTGGATCACGGAAGAAGCATTTTGCTGCAAATTTAATTGAGGAGCATCTATATGACTGGGATGGCAGATTTGAGCGATCGCTTCTGGATTTCAAAGATTCTGAGAATAGTGGAGGGGTTCCTTCGCAGACTTTAGATCCAAGAGACGTGTATCCACGAGGCAAAGAGCTGCGCTCGATGCATCTTCAGACACCTGATGTGCGTATGTCGTGGATCAAGCTCAACAACATCGACATCGCGCTTTTACTGGTTGTTCCATTGGGTCTCGTTGCATTGATCACTGGCCTAGCTGTTGGTCTGTGACGGAAATGATTTATCTCGTGTACTTTATCTAAGATATCAATCTACTGACAGCTACTGACCAATCACTGCCTTGGTAACAACCTTCTCTACCGCCCGTGCCATGTCATCCACCATCTCCACAGGCACTCTTGGGATCTCATGCCCAGCTCCATGGTCCAGAAGAACTCTTCCCCACGGGTGGCACAATTCAGTCATTGCTTTACTATAGCTGACATCAGGGTCCTTTTTACCATAGATGTGAGCTGTAGGGACATGGATGACTGGACCTCGCGTGTCCTCAGCCCTCAGAAACTTGATCTCCCCAGCAGTCAAAGACTTCTCACAGTAAGGAAGTCCAGCACAGAAGAATATGGCGAACTGAAAGGGTGGTGGATTGGAGTGGCGAGCACGAGCAATGATCATCGCAGCGAGGGAAGCACCCTGGGAGAAGCCTAAGACACCGTCAAAAGGGCCTTCCTCGGCAATGTACTCCCATAGGTCGTCAATGGCTGTCAGAATGCTCTGTGCTGAGTTTGGGTTGTAATACGCAAGACTCTCATCTTGACCAATGAAAGCCTCTATCCCTATGCCGTGTGTAAGAGTCTGGAGTAAACAAGCAAATAGCTCCATGACTGACCAGGTGCAGGTGGGATGGACTCCGCACCATCAACATATTCGTATTTGTGCGACTGTGAGTGGCTGAGTTGATGTCGGAGCGCAGCTGCATTGAAATCAGTTCACGTAATGAAATGAGCTATATGAAGGAACGTCATGTACATGTCTGCATCTCCAGCACCTAGAGTCTGCGTTAGATTATGTCATAGTAGGACGTTTTTTGACTCTGATACGACGGTAACATACCTTGCTGTTGGTGCCCATTCCGTGAAGGCAAAGTATACGCATTGCGTGGATGGTAAGGCTTTTGGGAACTCTGGGTGATGGAGAGTTTGAGTTTCCGCAAGAGCGAAGAGACTTTGCAAGAAGTATGGAGGCAGCGATTAGCGTCCCCGTGATATGCTGCAGGAGATGACCAGTCTCAAACTAAGCGTCTGTGTAGATTACGTGGCATGATGACATATCTCCAGGTCAATCGTCAAGTCATATCTGCAAAGCTCAATGTGAAAGATAAACACAATATGCTTGCACAATAGTTCCATTAATGGCAGGTGCATTTGCTTATCATTATCAATAGAGACGCATCGCCCACCCTTGTATTCTGCAAGGCATATGTGTATGTTGCTGACAGTCTTGTTACCGGTCCTGGCCCAGCTGGAGGTAGATAACATTCTCAAGGATGGGAGTAGGTATACATCTTCTCGAGCAAGGCGAGGCGATTCGGTCATGTAGGGAATGCACGAAGCCCATGATTGTATCGAGTCTTGCAAGTCAAGGACTCAAGACGAAGTCAATGAGTGAAGACAAGATAAAAAGGCCTCAATCCCAACCGTAACTATATCATGACTCAATGCGTCTACAGAGATTTTTGAAACCCTCTTTATTAACTTTATGCTTACCTATATTGACCTGTATTCCAAATACTCGAAGGCGCTCGTTCAATACCTCTAAAGTCTAGCGAGGAGCGTAAATCCATCATTCAAAAGTCATCATCCAAAACACCCAGACGTACACATCATGCCGAATCTCGAAAAGGATCTCCACAACGGTAATGGTATCAATGGAAACGGAAAGATAGAAAGAGACGGCGACGGTAACCCCCACACTTTTGGCATCATTGGTGGTGGATGGTATGGGTGTCACATCGCGACAACCCTTCGCTCGCTCGGCTTTCGTGTCAAATTGTTTGAACAGCATAAGCGACTCCTACAGGAAGCATCCGGCAACAACCAGTTCAGGCTGCATATGGGCTTCCACTATGCCCGCCACAGTGGTACTCGCCTCCAGTCAAGAGATGGCTTTCTGCGCTTCGTCGAGCATTACCCCGAGCTCAGCCGCATCGTGCCCTGCAACCTCTATGCTGTACCAACTCAAGATTCCCTGCTTGATTACAGTACCTACAAAGCCATCATGGCCTCAAGTGGGGTAGCGTTCACCGAAGGGGCACCACCGGGTATCCCTATCACCAATGTTGACGGCATCATGTGTGTGCCCGAGAGGGTTTTGCTGCTGAGTAAGGCGCGTGCTTACTTCGAGTCAGCACTCAAAGGAGCCCTTGAGCTCGGCCGAAAGGTTTCAAGCATTCAAGAGGTGGACAATGGCGTGCTGATTGATGGTGAAAGCTTTGACTTTGCGGTAGATGCAACGTGGGGGCATTACATGGACCTGGATCTGCAGGTGATATACGAGGCCACTTTGTTGCTCTACTACGAGGGTCCTGCTGATTTTCCGGCTGTGACCTTGGTCGACGGTCCCTTGGCGTCAGTCTACCCCACTGAAGTGCCGGGGTTTTATACCTTGTCTAGTGTCCCCCACACACCTCTTGGGCAGTTCAAGACTGCCGCAGAAGCTCGGGCGGCACGGGACGAGGTTAGTCCTGCAACCATATCAGCAAAGCGGGCGCTTATGGAGGAGCAGATCATGCACTACCTTCCCACGTTCCTCGAAATGTTCCGTTACATTGGTCCACAGTTGGCTGTCAAAACCAAGCCCCTAGGGGCTTATGATGACCGCAGCTGCCGAGTCTCGCGTCGCGGTCGAGTGTTTTCCGTCATGTCAGGAAAGATTGACACCATTTTTTTCGCCCATGAGCGAATTCTCTCGCTGATCGGCAATGGGACTTGAAGGATTCTTTTATCTCTGATGCAACTGTAGCATCCTACCCGTGTCTGAAGACAGGTTAGAAATTCACTCACTCATGCAGCATCTTATCTCGGGTAAATTTACAAAGGCTAGATGTATGCTTAATCTTGGTGTCCGGTTCTTATTGGCTAGCTAACGAAGTGTCATCTTGTTTTCACGTTGATCGATCGGGGAATTTTGGTTTAGCTTCCCACTAGTGGGAATAAACCACGTAATACTGTAATGCCGGAAACACAACTTAAGTCCAGCTCTGTAAACAAACGCAATTGTCCAAGTTAGTCAATCCGGTAAAAGATGTGCAAGTAATCCTTGAATGTAGACTACCGGCAATGCATCACATTATGTAGAAGGATTGTGCCTAATCGCGTGTTCTTCAACACTTCGGATAAAATTTCCCCCCCAACTGCCGCTGCAGTAAAACATCACGTTGCAACGTGGGTATTGTACCCAGATTCCCTCGCTTACAACAAAGCAGATAACCAAATATAGCAATGATCTGAATACCATTATATCAATTTTGATAACTGATAACGCAGTGTACCACTTCAAATGAGGGAAATCCACTACCCTCTATTCAGATATAGGGTAATCAGGCTTCCTAGCTCCTTTATCCGTTCCCCTTGCTGACTATGATCCACCCCGCCCCTTTGTTTTAGCATGGAACGCACAGACCCAAGAACGGAGGCAGCCCGGTAATTAGCAATATTTGTTTCTTGTTTCCTGAGGCTGAAATCTTTGTTGTCTCTTGTCGTAAAGCTGACCACAAACTGATCCCCCACTCTTTTGCTGTCTTTTGTTCCGTTCTGTTTGCCTGTCTCTTGGTGATGCCTACGCAATTTGGAACCATCTACTGCGGCCTCTCTTTCTTACGCCGCTTGAGCTCTTACAACTCACTCGGGCACATTTCTTTTCCCAATATGTCCGCGCCATCAGATTTGCCATTGGAGCACTACCCACCCGGGACTGCCGTCGAGAAGCACAACGAGAGTCAGGAGGCGACTCCTTACAATGCACCTAGATTACCCGACTCGGCGACCGAAACTTCACCCGACAATCACGGCTCCGTCCCTAGCGACAATAACAGGAATGATGATGTTGCAGGTGGTTCGTCGGACAATGCGACTAAGCAAAAGGTGTATCATACTGGATGGCGGCTTCATGCTTTAACCGCAGCGTAGGTTACCTTCGCCCAATTGTTCTTACTTGACGGCTGATGGCCATTGGCGTAGTCTCTGCTTGAGCCTATTGCTGTCGACATTGGAAACTACTATTGTAAGCACGGCTCTGGTCTCAATCGTTGACGCCCTTCAAGGTTTCAATATGGCCGGCTGGATCGTGACATCTTATCTGGTAACATACACCGGTAAACCCAACCTTGTCGTGTATTACCGGCGTAGGAACTAAAAGATCCCAGGCTTTCTCATTATCTACTCCAAGCTGAGTGACATATTTGGCTGCAAATTGATGCTATTGATTGCCATTACCATATTTACTATCTTCTCCATGGCGTGTGGTGCTTCCGACTCCATGGTCCCATTGTATGCTAATCTTTTCTCTTGATACTTACCTCGAGCGTATTCTCATCAAACATCTCTACACCAGGATCATCTTCCGCGCATTCCAGGGAATGGGTGGCTCCGGTATCTACTCTTTGTCGACAATCATGGTACCGCTCATGGTGCCTCCCGAGAAATACGCAACCTACATCTCCATCATGTCCTCAACCTTTATCCTCTCGAGTGTCCTCGGCCCAATCCTTGGAGGAGCAATCACAGATAACACGACATGGCGTTGGGTGTTCTACTTCAAGTGAGTTCCATTTTCCTCCAGGCACTTTGCAACATAAGCACTGCTTAATGACACATTGCCTCTAGTGGCCCCGGAGGAGCGCTTGCGGCTGTTCTTCTCGCCTTCTCGGTCCCATTCAACTTTCCCTACGGCGAATCCGATCGATTCTTCCATTCCCTCGCATCGAAACAAATGTGGAAGCGGGTCGACTTCGTAGGTATGGTTGTGTCATTAGCTGCCTCCATCCTCATTGTCTTTGCACTCGAGCAAGGTGGTGTGGCCTACTCGTGGGGTAGTGGTGCTATTGTATCAACCTTTGTACTCTCTGGTGTCTTGTGGATTGCATTTGTTGTTTGGGAGCGACTGCTTTCCAAGAAAGATGGTGTCCGTGAGCCAATGTTCCCGTGGAGCCTGGTGCACAGCAGGTTTGTTATGGGACTACTCTTGTAAAGCTCCAATTAGTCAAACCTGAGCTGGTCAGCTAATTCGACTTTCATCCAGAAACGGGTTCTTTACAGGATTCCCCTTTATGGCCGCTCTTATCAACATACCACAGAGATTCCAAACGGTCAATGAAACATCAGCTATTAACGCGGGTATTCGCACACTGCCGCTGCTTCTCCTGTCTCCACTGGCGACCGCTATCAATGGAATCCTGGTGTCTAAGCTGGGAGTCCCTCCTCTTTACACGCTACTTCTGGGAGGTTCACTGCAGACAATAGGAGTTGGCCTATATAGCTCCTTAGAATCATCAACCTCTATCGCCTCGGCCCAATATGGGTACGAAGCCATCATGGGCCTCGGCTTCGGTTTCAACCTTAGTACGATACTGATGATGGTGCCACTAGTCGTCACTGAAAAAGATCTAGGTACGAGCTCCCAATTCCCCTGCCATATCATCAATGTTTCTCTATTGACGTAATCTTAGCTGTCACAATGGGTTCTGTGACACAGATCAGAGTGTTGGGAGGTACAATCGGGCTTGCCGTCTGTTCCGCTCTCCTTATTAATCACATCAAGAGAGAAGCTTTCAAGTTCTTGACAGCAGAGCAAGTTGCACAAATATTACTGTCGTCGTCGGATATTGGGACCCTTGGACCCGAGACACAATCTCGGATAAGAGTTCTATATGCAGATGCCTACTCGGAGCAGATGAGGGTAATGCTTTATTTCTCTATCGCATCTATTTTGTCACTGGTGCTTCTCGTCGAGAGACGGCCAAGAAAGGCCCCCACTAAATCCGAGAGAGCAGCTTAGTATCACATTTGGTCCATCATACATTCGGATCTAGCCACCAGAGAAGTTTACCAGTATAAGATCGCTAGTCTAGATCTATATCTAGGCATCTACTCGGGGTTTGTTTATGACACATCTGGTGGTAAAGATGCTTGCAATGCGTCCCAGCAATTGAATATCATTTAAAATAGAAGTCTTCGATTTCTCATTTGCTGTATACTTTGGAAGAGAAAACTGTAGACGCGAGATAATTAAACAAGCTATCATTTGCTATACCTACGAGTTTGCGTTACTCTGCCTGGCCTTGACTTGCTAGGAGTGTATGTTTTGATCCCCACTCAGACCGACCACCTTCCTACAACCATTGGATTCCGCAGATTCCAACAAACCCTGCAGAAGGGAAAGATCACTGAGGGCTTCCAGCGGATTCTGACGTGGGTCAGGGCTGTTCTGCAATATGGCTTGACCGAATGCCTCAAACTCAGCCACGACGGCATTGTTGTAGGTGAATTCTTTTGTCTCATTCATCGACTCCCCAGAATCCGATTTAATCATAGATTTGACACTGACAGGTGTCCAAACAACAACGCCACGAGTACTGATAATTTCGATCTCCAGAGTGGATTTGTGTTCTACCCCAAAGGAGATGCAAATTGTTCCGTGTCGAGAATCAGTGGTGGACACGATAGCATGGATAGTATCAACGGGATGAAGATGCTTCTCAAGCAAACTGGACAAAGCCATTACCTCCTTGGCTTCTTGTCCAATGGCACCGAGAAGAAGCCGGAGGCTGGCAATAAAGTGAATTCCGCTATCGAGAAGAAATCCGCCCTGGAATTCTGGAGCCTTGCGCCCTGGAATCATCAGTATCTGCATTAAAATGCCAAGCATAAAACTTTCACATACATTCCGTTTTGAAATATTTGTTTTCCTTTTTTATTAATCCATAGTAGCTCAAACGGAAAGATGCAAGTTGTCCGCCCATTTCTCGTATCTTCATCTGGGCAAATCTCAGGCTCTCATTGAACCTAAAATTCTCAGCAACGGCCCAGATCGGAGGGTTTGACTGGGAATTGTACCATTTGACAAGTCCCATAGCTGTTTTGGTGTCCTGTGCTATCGGTTTCTCGCTCAACACATGCTTTCCGGCTTGCAGGGCCTTCCGGATAAGTTGGGGCTGGACTAGAATGGTAGCACATGATGACACTGCAGCAATGTCAGACCTTTCGAGGAGATCGTCGAGCGACCTTCCACTTATGGGTGGACTGTCGAAGTAGATGTCAACGTCATCCCGGGCTAACGTCGCAAGCGATAATGCCGCTTGCTCAGAGCGTGAGTAGACGGCTTTGAGATTGAAGTGTTCAACTGCCTCAATCGCCGGCAGATGTTCTGTAGCATGTCAGCGCGAAATTGTGTCAAGAGCTCCTCTGCAATGCAACATTGCCATTGATAAGAAGCTCAATGGGGATCGGCATACGTTCTCTGGCAAAGATTCCGGCTCCGAGTAAAGCTATGCCAACCATATTGCAACACACCGTCAGCGCAAACGGCAGGTAACAGAAGGATAAGCTCACGGATGAAATGGAGGGAGGGGGCTGACAAGATATGATGCTCGGTCAGATAGAACCACGCCTTGCCGGATGACCTGACTTTTTAAGCGAGACCCTTTTGGTTGAAAGACCTGATATCCAGGTACACGTAAGATGCAAGGATGGCCAGTCGGGCCATGGGTCGGGCCACGGGCTGCTTCCCCAATCATTTGAGTTTCATCTCTGACAAGACCCAATGTAACTGTAACCTATTTGCGTAGCTATGCATTATCTTATGCATCCGGGTACCTTCCTCTTCCGCAACATTCAGAAGGAAGCCATTCTTCCGAATACAAACGTTATGCAATAGTGCGATAACGCTGGATAGAATGAGTAACCTATTTCAGGATAGCAACTTGAGAACTGAACCTTCCGATGCAGTCCTTCTACAGATCAGCAACTTATTCACAATAGTAATCAGAATCAAAGAATATGGCTATGATTACGTGGAAATCAATTGACGAAAGTCTATCCTTGAAATGGAAGATTATTGTCACGCTCCTGACAATCTACACTGTCCGTATCATAGGAAGTCGCATAGCGACAAAACGAGCACGGCGAAATTTCCGCGAAAAACACGGCTGCTTTCCAGTGACTTGCCAACTGCCACTCAAGGATCCATTCTTTGGCATCGACTTCATCTTGAAGTTAATGAAAGTGTTCAAAGAAAAGCGACTCCTGGAAACCTTTGCCAATGACTTTTACAAGACAGTTGGTACCACATTTCTCGTTGAACGTGGTTCTCAGCAGACCATATTCACAATCGACCCGGAAAACATCAAAACAGTCCTTGCTCTCAAGTTCAAAGACTACGGACTTGCTTTCCGAGCCCCATTGTTCAATCCCGTCACCGGGGGTGGCATGTTTGTTTCTGATGGCGAAGAATGGGCACACTCACGGGCTTTGATGCGCCCAACCTTTGCCCGTGATCAAGTGGCCGACCTTGGCCTGACAGACCGACACGTCAGAGACCTTGTGTCAAAGATACCCATCGACACTGCTTTCAATTTGCAGGAACTTCTCTTTGACTTTACCATGGATACTGGTACTGAATTCCTCTTTGGCGAGTCCACAGATACACTTTGCAACCCTACCAAAGCAAGTCAAGAGTTTACCCAAGCCTTTGATTTTACCCTCAAAGATGTGGCTTACCAGGCAAGACTGGGCCCACTCCGTCGCTTCCAGGGCTCCCGAAAGAATGCACATGATGCCTACCAGGTCTGCCGCTCCTATGTCGAGCGTTATGTTGATCAGGCTATGGCTCTTCGCACATCGACTTCGGTGGGAGAAGTGCCAAAAGACCATGTATCACGAAACCGACACGATAGTCTGCTCAGGCAGCTTGCTAGTTCGGGTCTGTCAAAGGACAAGATACGCGCAGAGCTCCTGAGCGTCTTGATAGCGGCAAGAGACACGACCTCGAATCTCTTGGGTAATCTGTTCTTTGTGCTTGCACGCAGACCAGATATCTGGGCCAAGATTCGAGATGAAGTTAGACATCTCGACACCAACATACCAACATATGAGCAGCTTCGTCATCTCACGTATGCCAAATACTGTATTAACGAGTGTCAGTGTTATTCCTTCATCATACAGACCCTCGCTGACGTCTCCTTAGCATTGCGCCTTCATCCTCCCGTGCCTAGTAATGGGCGCATGGCATATCGAGATACAATTCTTCCTCATGGTGGTGGCCCAAACGGTGATCAACCCATTCATGTTCCGAAAGGTTCCATGGTGAATTACACTGTCTATGCCATGCATCGCCGCAAAGATCTATACGGTCAAGATGCTGAAGAATTTCGTCCTGAAAGATGGGAGTCTCTTAGACCCTCGTGGGTAAGTTAAACATCTGATGTGTAGTTTCGCAAGAGATTGGCATAACACTAACCACAATCAGTTCTTCCTACCTTTCAACGGGGGCCCACGTATCTGCCTCGGTCAACAGTACGCGATTACTGAGTCTTTACTGGCCATGATGCGGTTCGCGCAAGAGTTTGCATTAATACGATCGATGGACACAAAGCCTTGGACCGAGGAGATCGCGCTTGGCTGCGGCAATGCTAATGGGGTCTATGTTGCGTTCCAGAGAGTATAGTAGGGAATAACAGTACTGAACAGGTGAATAGTTGAACGGTCTTGGAATCCATCTGAGAGGTACCTGCAACCTATAGTAATTAATATGGATATATAAACTTTTAAACTGCTTTTTATATATCTATATCTGTTTTAGTTCTGTCTGTTCTATTGGCATAGATCTTTCCCGATTGAACTCCCACGTGACAGGTTACCGCAAATGTTATTCTACTACTAGCAAAGGACGTGTATGCTGCATAATACAATTCTTGGGAGCTCAGGGGTTGATATCAAATGCTCATTCATTCCATACTTTATACAAACTGGCCGTACCGTACGAAAGATCCCACTGACGAATCCCGAACTTGATCAATCTTTGAAGCCGAACATCAGCAACTGATCAGAGGTAGTGCGGATGACAACAGCTGATTCCGTAACAAGAGCAGAGCTTGGTCTGTGCTCAGGTGGCAACCACATGATTCTCTCACCATCCTTTGTCACCCAGGCATCTTCAAAACCGATCCCATAGCCTTCAATGGAAAATGGTACATTCACTGCTTCATCTGTATCTATGACAGATTGAGCACTGTCAACCTCATTCTCATGATCGTCATCTTCAGTCCTATCGCCACAATTCTCATCATTATCAATCTGAATGCTGCCGCGGTCATTTCCATGACGGATGACTTTGGTACTGGCGCGCCCGTGCTGGTGAGCATCGACTTGACTGCTGTCCACAATCTCAACCATGGACGGCCAGTACTCCGGTACCAAGCAGCCATGCTCAGTGATGAAGGATCTAGTGTGGGGGCTGAAAGATAGCTGACCGACCTCCCACTCAGTCTTGAGCTTGAGAAGGCAGCTTGTCGCTCCGAGTTGCCAAACGTGAATCTCCCCTATTGAGGTTGCGTGTGCAAGTAACTGTCCGTCAGATGAACAGGCAATGGCAACTGACCAGCCTTGAGATTTGAGCTTCTGTAACTGGGCGTCTTTAGTTTGCAAATCCCAGACTTTAACCTTGCCGAGCATATTCCCAGCTGCCAAAGAGCGGCCGTCAGGCAGGAAGACTAGAGACGATATATGTTCCCATTCGAGCTCATACATATTATTCTTTGTCAAGTCATGGACTTCAATGACGTTATCTCCTTGACGGAATCCGAATTGTGAATCATCTGATGAAAATGCCATGGGCCAGTGGAACACTGTATTGAGTCGAAGGTCGATATGGCCGGCTTTAAATGTGTATACACATTTTCCAGCTGCTTCGATGCTCCATATCTTGACGACGAAAGCGCACTGGGTTGCAAGCATCTTTCCTGATGGGGAAAAGACCATCGCCTGGATAGCGGAGTCGTGGCCTTCAATTGTAAGCAAATTGCTGCCTGGATGAGCCATATCCATAAGCTCGATAGTGCCGTCTTCGGAACCCGAGGCAAGCTTCCGACCATCTGCAGAAACTCCAATTGTTTGTATGCGTTTGCGTACTCGGTGCTTCTCACTCCTGTCCTGAATTTCTTTGGGGTCCCAGATTCCAATTTGGCCATTACCTTCAAATGCACCGACAGCAAGCCATTGATTGTCAGCTGACCAGGCCAATGCCTCAGGAAGGCCGATGGCAGCCGCTGTCGTTGTAAGTGGATCTGCAAATGCAACTTCTCCGTTGGAAGCATCTACTATAGCTAAGCGGAAAGGGTACTCAGTGCATGTTGCAATCTGCTTGCCGTCATTTGAGATGGCTGAGGGCTTTTCCCATGTTGGCATTGGCCTTCCAGCTGGATGTTGACCTGAGGGCGGCAGCCCGTACCCATCCTCTCTCAACATTTCCGCCACTTTATTGCAGTCTTTGTCGGAGAACCTCCAGATAGAATGACCGTGCTCACCAAAAACATGTCCCACCCATGTTCCTTCTGAGGAGAAAGCTGACGTCAAAAGCCGTTCCGGATGGATTCCAGGGTTATTAATCCATTTGGAGCCATGTATATCCCTAATGCCAGGCTGCTCTGAGCCAACTAGGATACGCTGACTGTCAGACGAAAAGGAGAACCGAACATTCGGTCCGCTAAAATAGAAATTTTCCTCAAGTGCAATCTTGTGAATGAAATCACCCGTCTTCGCGTCACGAATCTGAACCTCTGGCTTAGAATCGGAACGTTCCCAGCAGACGAGCCATTCGTCATCTGGTGAGAAAAGTAGACCAGCCATAACCTTGCCGTTGGTGCTGATTTCCTGAGTCTTCTTAAACTCGTCTCTTGTAGTGTCGTAAAGCTGAATTGTAGAGTCTTCGTATGCTACCGCAAGGCAAGAACTGTCAGTCGAAAATGTAACCGCGTACACACTGTTATAGAGAGTGTTTATAGTCTGTAGACAAACACCTGTTGCAACGTCCCAGATTCTAAGTGTGTAATCCTCAGAGGCGGAAGCCAACCATCGGTGGTTACCAGAGAAGTCCATATTGGTTACTGTAGATGTATGGCCTTCGAGCGTCTGAACACAAGCATTCCAGTCTGCTGAGATGGGTATATCAACCCATGACGTCTCAAGAGTGTGCTGTTGAAAGGCCTGTCTAACCAATGAAGTACTAGGACTGAAGAAAAGCCCAGATGCATAGAGTTGCAAAGGCAACTGTTCAATAGCACTCTTAAAGTATAGTACAAATCGGTTCGAGTCTCGCAGTACGCTGGCTAACTCATGGTACTCCGTACCACCCTGGGATTTCGTTAGAGCACGGACACTTCGCGCGTAGGGCAATAACTTACAGCCAGCTTCTGTAGCTTCTGAATGGCCAATACTGCAACGGGTACCTTTCCGAGGAGTGAACAGGCTTCTAGCCAGTAGAGGACGCATTCCTTCAAGAACCTGATGGTAGCACGCGCATTTCTATCGTCGAGTTCGATGATGTGATCCGCCCAGTAGCAACACGCGTAACCCACTGGAGTCAGAGGGTCCACGGCATTCTTCCGGTCCAAATCTTGTACATCTGCTGCTGGCTTTTTAAGATCATAAACATCGTACTTGAGAGTCTTCTTCATGGTTCCCAACATTGCGAGTGAAATGTCATGGTGGCTTCGAGTAAGGTTCCTCGATGGAGGGTCCTCCGCTTCAGCTTTCCAAACAAATTCCTTCGCAAGCTGGTCGTTCAATATATAGTCCTTGGCGGATTGATGTACAAACGACAATACACCATCTGTGACGACCAGAAACCCTTTGCAGCGTAGGACTTGTCTCTCTAGGGCTTCGAGTCGATTAGCATGTGGAGAGAGGGATTGAGCACTTGAAGACAGTTCCGCGAGTGATAGTGGACGATAAACAAGTGTCGCGACCGCTAAAATGTCCCTGCATTGTGATGCATGGCCTGAATCAATGACTTCCTGCATCATGCGCCTGTAAAGGCCGTTCAGGCCAGATGGAAATTTCTCCAACGTCTCTGGAATCTCCCACGAATCGACGTCCAGCAATTTCTGACAAGCCAAAGCCACCCAAAGAAAGGTGTTCCCAGACTTTTCCGCGAAGATATCATGGACCTCAACGTCGATTGTAGTATCCTTATCTCTCTCAAGCTCCTCGACCTTGTACTTGATGAATGCATCGACGGCACGTTTGATCGATACCCTGACTTCCTCGTTATCTTCGAGAGATAGAATGACCCGTTTGAAGGGGGTTGATTTCTTCATAAAGGCGTCTTGGAATTCCACCCAGTTACGGCTCGAGACAATGAATCTTACTGGAGATTTCTTATCACTGCAGAGCTCGATAATCAGGTCAAGGAGCTTTTTGTTGTCTTTATTGCATTCATCAAGTGCATCGATCACGATCGTGGTACCCTCGGGTACGTGGTTGCTGTTGTCTGTTATCATTCTCCTGAGGATGGATGACAGGATTTCCCAATTGTTCGGTCCGTTGAACGCCTGTTCTCCAGCGCTATCGAACTCGTTGCGCACATGTGAGACTAGAGATGGGTGCTGATGGGCAAGGCTCCAGACTAGGCCTCGAAGAACGGCAGTAGCATTATTCTGATGGTTCCTCGTGGATTGGCAGAAGAAGCATGAGATACAGGTTGGACTCATCTCATCGAGGCGATCTATGATGCCACAAAGGAGCATAGTTTTGCCTTTACCAGGGTTCCCTTTGATCCAAAGCAGTTTGTAATCAGGGTGTTGTTGCCAGGTTTGGAAGCCCTCAGTGAGGAAGACCCAGGAATAGCAATGGGACAACAGCCCACCCTTGTCGTCTTCAATCCGCTTCTTATCATAGAGTGGGTTGGTTGTGTAGAGGGCTCTGAGACATAGTCTATTGCCTTCGTCCTCGTTGAGCTTCTTTTGCTGTTCGGTCTGACGATCAATGGCCTTCTCAATGCTTTTCACGCCAATGACGAGACTCTCGAGCCTATTCCGTGACTCTGTTGTGTTATACTGCTGAGAGCGCTTATTAAATTCCTCCTCCGAGTCCTCAATATCCTTGATTTTGCCGTTCCAGTAGTCAATATTGACCACGCTTTTCAAGAACGCAAGAGCGCGGTTCTTGTGGAAGTAGCATACACTCTCAATCAGGTAAGAGAGAAACTTTTGGTAGAGGTCAAGTACGAGTGGCTGGAGTTCATTTCGTAGGTTGGACAAAGCGGACTTTCCACCATACTCCTCCGATTCCAAGTTATCTTCAAGTAGAAGGTCAGCAAGGTTCCAGTACCAATTGACACGTGAAAGAACGTGTTGTAGCCCTGCGCGATGAACGCCCGGCTGTTTCACGGGATTTGAGATGACCTCGAGAATGAAGCACACTCCTACCCATGGGATCGCAGCTTGTGGAACAGCTGATACGGCTGGCTCGACTAGAGCTCTCACTGTTCCAAAAAGCTCGAGTCCAGAGTTCGCCATCTCATATCCCCTGGCTTCCTTTTCGGTCTTGGATAATCCGATCTCAACGAGACGTTGCATATGACGCCACCGCTCTTCGTGAGAGCTCCCAAGTGAAACGGAATCGTCATTTGGATTTTCCTTCTTGAGCTCAGAGATCAGAATCTCTTCATATTGGGCCATGTACTTATTTCCACTGTCTCGAAGGTTATCGTAAGCTTGATTCCATAGTTGCTCCTGGAGCTTGTTGCGTTCGCTATCTGTTGTTGATGGACCGTCCACAGGGAGTGGTTCCTTATTAACAGTAGGTGGTTCTTGGTCAACAGCGGATGATTGATCGTCAGCGGTGGGTTGCTGCTTGTCCCCAGGAGATAGTTGAGGGACTACAATTGTGTCAGGGACGTTGGGTGGTTGTGGATCACCGACTGTCGATGAAGGCGTGTTCTGTTCTTCCTTCAATTCATTCCCTTCTCTCCCTTTGAGACGGTTCTTAAACCTATCTAGAAGGCGCCGGCCACCCATATCGACTGATTTATAGAGTAAAATAGATGGCTGTAAGGTGTGCACTCAGAGATGGGTCAAACATGGGAGTTGTTACTGTTTGCTTTCCCTACCGCCTCCTGCCTCATTTATGTTTATCATCCATTGCAGCAGGCCCTCGCTACGTAATTGAGCGGGGTAAAGCTACAAACTATTCAACCCTAAATGCGCCTCGTAAAGCCAGTCAGCACTTTCGATCCACCGAAACTTGTGCAGCGATTGATAGAGCTCATGCTGATCACTTTCACGTGTTATCTGCAGCAAGACAATGAAGGTGGTCGAGACTTCATCTAGCTTGCAGATTCAGTCCACTGCCAAGCTGTCGTTGGTATTGTTTGAGATATCAGCGCCGTTGTTCAACTAATTTGACTTTGGCGTTCTTTCTGCATGGCTATTGGCCTTGAATCTGGCGCTAGATTTCAGCTCTCCAAGTGTGGAAATAAGCTATAGGCCCTAGCTACCTGTTAGTGGACTAACAGGGCTCTGTTTTTGGCTCCGTAGCCTAGCGGCTTAAGTCATCACACCAAGCCTGTTCCAGTTGCGGAAGGTATTCACGACGATCCAAATAAACAGGGCTCATCAAATGGTGGGGATTATTACGTGGGTCCCATTACCCTACAGCCTCTATACAACATCTAACCGTACATGAATTTACTTATCGTTAGAACAAAACGCCACACATAACTTAACAAGTACTATAGCTTCAGCTGTAATGTATACCTAAGTGGGACTATTTACATCTGACGAGGTAGTGTCTCCCTGGGTGCTCGTGATCAGTCGTGCAGGAACTTCTCCTCGAATGGGTAGTGGCTCATTATTTCACAACCAGTATACGTCACGAGTAGCTGGTTTTCCAATTTAATCCCGTCCTTACCGCCGACTTCACCAACATAGGCCTCAACACATAACACCATACCTGCTTGCAATTCTCCTTCGTAGCCATATGAGTCCAAGTCTTCAGGGTAACGGATACACGGGTACTCATCGCACAAGCCAACACCATGGAACATCACACTATATCTTTGAGCGCGACAACTCTCAGGCAGGCGATGGCCATTGCGTGTCAGCTCCGTAAACTTGACACCGGGTTTGACCATCTTGGCATTGGTGGTGATATGCTCATACGCAATACGGTACAGCCGTTTCTGTTCTGCCGTAGGCTCAAGGTCCCCGCAAATCCAGGTACGCGATATATCCACGCACATACCGTATACACCAACGAGGTCAGTGTCGAGAGCCACCAAGTCTCCGTTCTGAAGTACGCGCGGACCACATTCTTGGTACCAAGGATTGGTGCGCGGTCCAGAACTAAGAAGACGAGTTTCGATCCATTCGCCGCCACGTCGAATATTGCCAGCGTGCAGAGTAGCCCAAACATCATTTTCAGTGGCACCGGCTCGTATAGACTGACGCATTTCGCTAATTGCGGCCTCACAGGACGCGATCGCACAGCGCATAGCTAGGATCTCGTCGGGTCCTTTGATCATCCGCGCGTGCTCAGTGACAGCCTGTCCACCGGAGACTTCCACTCCTAGCTTCTCAAGCGCACGCAACCCAGAAACCTCAATGCGGTCCACGGCTAGTTGGCGGTTATCCCCAGCATGCTTTCGAAGTAGTTCGTCGACTTGCGCGGCAAAGCTCACAGCATGCTCATCGGTACGATCGCCCGTTTCGAAATAAAAGAATGAGGCACCAGAGCGTAATTCATTGATCAGAGGCAGATGAGCTGAAAGATGATCGCATCCATGGAAGTCCCACAGCACTAAGTAGCCGTTCGCCGAGACAAAGCATGCCCGAGCGGGATTGTGAGCGGTCCAAAGTTGCATGTTGGTAGTGTCAGTGGCGTACCGAATGTTCAGTGGGTCGAACAAGAGGATACCACCGAGTTTTCGAGCAGTCAATTGATCGCAAAGGCGCTGCAGGCGATATGCACGCATGGTTGGTAGGTGAGGCGGCTGTAGACCCAGGCGCTTCCACTCACTGAAAGCCAGCGGAGTTGGTCCAACGTCCACTCGATCATTATTATTGTTCGAGCCATCGGGTTTCAAATTATTGCTACACGGCTTGGTGGGGTCTATCCGACGGGAATCGACAGGGAATGAAAATACAGGACTGGGCTTGATTGGCTGGTCTTTCTCCTTCATCTTGTATATGTGGGAGGCAACAATTGAAACAAGTTGCGCGCAAGGTAATTACCTTGCACTATTTTTCCAAATGCCTCTTTACATAAAGAGATGGAGCAATATCAGTTTAAGTACTTCTTCCACAGTAACGGGACTTCTGCCCAGCACAGTGACAAACAATCGGATGCGCTACCCGAGTTGAATGGGAAACCGTAGCCCCGGTATCATAAACCGTCACCATGCCACCTGACTTGTAAAGTGATTGTAGGTGACTTTTAAGGTTACCTCCTCCCGCTAAGATGGTCGTTTGTGGTTGTAGAGCTCTGCCCCAGATTATCTCCAATGTTACCGCTCGATCTCCGCCTCTTAGCGACGAGGAGAAACCTATCAAGAAGCGGCCGATGGTCAGTGGCAATACTGTCTGTATGACATGACGCGTATGTTGCGTCTTACATTCAGGAACACAAATAGGGTAAAATGTCTGTTTCTCCAAAGGGTGGTAATTTTGAAATCTAAGACTGTCCCGGTAATCCATTCCGAGTCTTCTACTATCGCAGCGTCATAAGTCATAATCCCGAAAACCTTCTTCAGAATGGCGGGGCTATGACGACAACGCTGTTATTTATATGCTCTTAGCGGGCAGATGCTGTTGTTATATAATTCCGGCAAATATAATGTGCGATAGCGGTTCCTCCACGCTTGAGATAATACACAATTGGACCGGAACTCATAACTGCTATTGAACAGTCATGCTTACCTCGTAAGCTGCCGCATGTCATCCATGGTCTCTAGCCCCCAGTAACGTTCGCTTACTGCTTCCGCGTCGAGCATTCCAACAATCCTGCATCCATCAATGAACTTCTTCTTCAGTTTTATATCGCTCAGAGGGTTTGCACGGCTACCAACGGCGTGCTCGACGTGTTTCGTCAAGACATGTCCGCTCCGAAGCACGACACTGACCTTTGCTGAGTCAGGTGTAATGCTGGTGTCCATCTTTGCGCTGATGAGATCACGAATGGCTATGATGGCGGGATCGAGTACAACGTTGTCGTCATACTCTGACGGTGTGACTCTGCCGAGGATAAGACCACATGCACCACTATGGTAGACGCTGAACTTGGCTTCCAGGCCATCCTTTGGAGTCTTTTTCCCAGTGAGTTCCAAGACAAGTGGATGGACCTCTACCGTGACAGACTCAATCTGCTCTGAGGAGTGTCCGTCTCTAATTAGTGACGCGTGCAGTTGTATGCAAGCGTCGATAACAGGGTGGATGACAATCCCGCACGGGAAAGGCTTGAAGCTATTCCGCAGAATCTCCCAGCGCCCTGTACACTGACCAGCCAAGCCATCATCATTTTCAGTACTGAGCCAATGATCGAGACTCTGGAGCACGCCTGGCTTATTGGTGCCGACAACTGCAGCCCATCCACGTTTCGCCTCCAGTGCGCCTTCACTGCTGGTAAAGCCTCCTTCGGCCATGACAGCTGCCAGCAGACCGTTTTGAGCAGCACGACCGGGATGGAAGCATTTGCAGTGGGAGCCAAACATCTCTCGAAGTCCAGTGACTTGGGTTGCTGCGAGACCAATTGCATGGGTAGTCTTTGTTGGAGACAAACCCAAAACCTTTGAAACTGCAACTGCCGCTCCAATCGATCCGACGGTAGAGGTGATATGCCTTGAGAATTGTAAGGTCGTGGAAGAAACGGATGATGGGAGCTTTTATACTTACCAGCCCACGTCGTAGTGTTGCGGCCAAATAGCAAGTCCAGCCTTGCATTCGGCTTCTATACCCGCCACGAGAGCGCTGATGAACTGTTTTCCCGAGATACCTCCTTTCCACTCGGCTACAGCAAGAAGAGCGCTCGTAACTGGCCCTGTCGGATGAATGATAGTGTCGAGGTGGGTGTCATCATAGTCATGGATATGTGATGCTATGCCATTGATCAACGCCGCATGTTGAGCATCTATTCTTGCAGCTCCCGGATCTCCGAGGAGAGAGGCAGCAGGTGCGCCGAACAATGGAGAAAGTGTTCGATACTGTTGAGAGACCTGCGTTAGCTATGCAGCTTCGTCCAATAGGCTTTGGACTTACGGCAATCTTTGTGGCTTCATGCCTACTTCCTGATATGGCGCAGCCAGCCCAATTGTAGAAGCTTCGAACAGCGGCGCGTACCACATCCTCCGGAAGATCTGAGTATTGGAGGTTGTATGACCAGGTGGCAAGACGTCGGGTAGCCATTGCAGCAACAGCAATACTGATGTTTTTACAATGTATTCAGGATAAGATCAATTCATTATGTAGGAATGGTTCTTGAGGGGATTTGACAAAATTGTAGCTGTCTACTTAATAAGGTAGCTCATTGGCTGTTCCGAAAACATCGGCTCATCCGTCGGTTCATCCGATTTTTCGGGCCCGGTTGCTTCGGCCCACCATGCGTCGGTTGACCCGATTGACTAACAAGATCGACCGACCGCTAGTGCCACTCATCAACACACTGAACCCTACACAGACGTTCAAGCTGAAGCTGCCCCAATGGATCTGCGAGAGGTTGCACGAGATACTTATCCAAATAAAAGCCAACTCATTTCCCCGGACTCCTGGATTCTGGCCCTCAGCTCTCCATGAATTATTGATCATTGGTGACTGGCGTTTATTATATCTCTACAAGATTCATCATTCCCGTCCGAGTGAACCTCTTATCTCCTTACACTTTGATGAAAGCCACGGCTTGATCTGTCCATTACCAACTTTGGATTCTCGTCTTCAACCTATCTTATTAAAATAACAATCGGTGCCACATCGTCAAGATGGGTTTCTTTGGTTTTCGAGGAAGGAAACTCCAGATGGCCCAGATCTGGGCTGTTATTCTGCCATGTTATCTTTTGTCAGTCAGGCTTCAATATGCAGACAAATATACATCGATGTGAAAAAGGCTAATGCGCTTTGATAGGTTCGGCTATAACAACTCTATTGCTGGAGGGTTTCTCAGTCTTCCATCTTGGGTAGAAACCTTTCCGGCCCTTGACACTGTACATACAAAAGGAGAGACAAAGAATCATAACTCTACCCTTCAGGTATGCTCTACCGCAACATTTATGAACGTTTACTAACCACAATCCTGAAAAGGGTACGGTTGTGGCTATGTACACTCTGGGTTGTCTTTTCGGCTGCCTCAGTTGCATCTGGCTTGGTGACAAACTCGGCAGGAAGAAACCCATCATCTTTGGCGCATTTATCAACACAATTGGTGCAGCTCTCCAGGCCTCTTCCTACTCACTCCCGCAGCTCATCGTTGGTCGGCTCGTTTCTGGATACGGCTTCGGACACATTACGGCCACGGCTCCCAACTGGCAGGCCGAGTGTTCTGGCGCTGCTCATCGGGGCGCGGCAGTGATGCTTGAAGGCTTGTTCATCTCGCTCGGCTTGGCCATCGGAGGGTGGACTAATCTTGGCATGTCTTTCCACCACGGCTCTGTTACCTTCCGGTTTCCTATGGCCCTATCGGGTGTGTTCTCGATTATCATTATGCTTACTACGCCACTACTACCGGAATCCCCTCGGTGGCTGACCAAGAAGAGTCGGGTCGATCGTGCAAGACAGGTGTTAGCCGACTTGACTAACACCGATACTAATTCAGTTGAGGTTCAAGAAGCAATCCAAGAAATTGAGACATCCTTGGCCCTTGCAGGAGAAGCTAAGGTCAAAGACATCTTCACCAACGGACCGCTCCGCCTGTTTCACCGTATGTGTCTGGCCTGCGCAGCACAATGCTTTCAGCAGATGGTATGGCACCTCCAGTATTCAGAGAGCTTCTGGCCTCGCTTTATTATCTGACTGACTGAACCTAGAGTGGGATCAACGCCCTGGCCTTCTATCAGGCCAAGATCTTCGAGGACTACCTAGGCCAAACACCAAGGGCAGCAAAGATCATTGCTGCTTCAGTATTCACCTGGCAGACCATCTGTTCGCCCATCGGTGTCCTGACTGTGGACAGGTTCGGACGTCGCAAGTTGATGATGGTCTCTTCTTTGGGCATGGGTGTCTGTATGGCAGTTGTTGCGGGTGGGTCATCGCAGCCTTCCAGTATGGCATCCGTGGGAGTTGCGGCGGCATTTACCTTCCTCTTCTCACTTTTCTTCCCTACTGGGTTTCTTGGACTTACATTCCTGTACGCTGCTGAGATTTCGCCTCTCAGTCATCGCGTACCTATCACGGCAATGTCCACTGGTATGTTTATTCATGGATAACTTGACGGGAAACCGCGCTAACTCGGATCAGCCACCGCCTGGCTGTTCAACTTTGTAAGCTTGAGTCCTTTCAATCCCTTCATGATGAGTCAAGACCTAACATGTGCGTCACAGGTTGTTGCTGAGATTACTCCGATCGGGCTAGCTACCCTCAAGTACAAGTATTACATTATCTACGCCGCCATTAATATTTGCCTCACTTTCCCATGTAAGTGCAACGCATTGTCCCGTATGCCAAAGGATCAAGTTCTGACTACTTACTCAGGCGTGTACTTCTTTTTCCCCGAAACCAGCGGCCTGCACCTGGAGGAGGTTGACGCTATTTTCACTGATAGTAGCAATATTTTCGAAACCGTCTCTATCGCCAGACGCAGGAGGGGAATTGATGGTAGAAGCAGTAGTGATAAGGAGAAGGCAGGGAAAAAACAAGTGGTAGAGATCGAGAAGAGGATACCGACACTTCAAAACATTGGTCAGGTCAGTTGGTAGTTGGGTCTGTCACTAGGCTCTATGCATGAGAACAGTAGAGAATTGCTTGAAAGGCCGGTTAATTGGTGAAAACAGAGAACGTCAGAAGGATAACTGTTTGCTATTGAGAACGATGATGATGAGAGCAAGGCTTTCCACATCTTGCAACAGAATAACAATAAGGATTTCGTTTAGCTCAATTTATATAATCTACATACTATACGCTCTACAATCAGTCTATATAAATACTACGTAACGTTTATAGAGAAGAGTTATGAAAATATCCCCAGGGTTTCAAGTTCCATGAAATGCATTCAAAGTTGCGCGTCGTAACCCGTCCAAGCGCTGTCGAGCTCACTCAGTTCACCACAACTTCTGGCTCATAGTCGACATCGCCAGCAAATCGAGAATCTCAACAGAGTTCGATTGCCATCAGCTGCAAAATTTAATCAGTTTGAGGATGCTTTAAGGCAATGGTTGATTGATTTTTAATAGGTAAGTTATGCACCCGAGTAAGCTTAAGTAAGCACTTATTTAGCGCAAATTTACAGCGTCATGCCTCACTGGAGGTGGGGAATTCTCTCAACCTCCTTCACAACGGTAATGCACCCCACAGCAATGCGCCGCCATGTCCGATACACAGGCCAACTCGACAAGTGAGAGACCTACTCGTCGTCATCCTCGAGGTCTCGTAGCTTGTCTTCGTTGCAAGAGCCGCAAGCAGCGCTGCGATAATGTATATCCGGCGTGCTCGAATTGCCATGACGCGGGACAGAAGTGCTCGTATGGAGCAAAGCAAGCGCTGCCAGCAGAGTATGTGAAGTCTCTTGAGCGTCAGGTCTCAAAATTACAACAAGAATTGGCCTTGTCGCGACAAAACGTCGTCAGTCCGACAAGCAGTTCATCTTTACAGCAACAACAGACACTGCCGATGGTACCCAACATGAATGAGCAAACAAGTTCAAGGGAGACTGCCGCTTCGGACCTGGAAGCCAGCGCTGGGATTGTTGCTCCATCGCCAGATTCCTTTTTAGGGACCTCAAGCGGGTATCCTCTCACGAGGCTTCTACGGTCGGCATTACCGTCAGTGGATGCACACCAAGGCGATCGAGCAGTAGCTGTACGCGAAGTAGATGCCGCGACATGCTCTTCAGCAGCTATACGCTTGAATGGCGGTCAGCAGGCTGAAACCGATGTATTCTCTGGCGGCTCAGACTTACCCACCGAAGAAGTCGGCGATAAGCTCATTGAAGCGTACTTTGCAAGGGTACACCCGAAGCATCCATTTCTAGCTCGAAAAAGGGTCCAGTCGCTCCACGAGGCTAGGCATGAGCTCATCCCAGCGCATAAAGCCGCGCGTTTCGAAGATGTACGGACCAAGTGCAACTACGCGACTTTGCAACTGGTATATGCCATAGGAGCACGATACTTGCAGCTAAGCAATGACGATGATCATTCATCTCCAACGGTTAGACTTCATTCCCGACGCAGTTCGACATCTCTGACTTGTGAAACCAGCGGCACTACGCTTGCGCAATAGCAGATGCAGACTTTATCTTTGCGACAGGTAATATCGAGAGCTTGGAAACAATGCTTCTTCTCACGATATATCATCTAAGGTCACAAACTGGGCCTAGCGTGTGGTAAGCAATTGACGCACATTTGCAGTACAAGCGAGCAACCTAACGGTCATCAGGTGGATGATAGAGACAACAATGCGGTATTGCATTAATCATGGCCTTCACCGAAAAACTGTCAATCTCTCTCCGAGCCTCGATGAACGGCGAAAACGAATATTCTGGACGTCATACATGTTGGAAAGATCTGTCGCTCGCACAATGGGTAGACCTCACTCTATTTCTGACAGAGATATTGATGTCCCACTACCAGCCAATATCGACGATGAACTGGATACTGACGAATCCATCCTCGCGGCCATTGCTGAGTCAAATCAGTACCCTTCACGGATAACTACACTCACGCCAGCCATTCACATCTTCCGGCTACAACAAATAGACTCCAAGATCTCACATACTGTATGTCGCGTGGACAAGGATGTCTCTACAATCAAGCCGCATAAGGTTGCTCGTCTTCGAGATGCTTTAGAAAAGTGGAAGGCTGGTATTCCTGAGACTGGCCCAGAGAACAAGCCGCATCCTTACCTCACAACGGATTACCATATGATCCAATACCATAAAGCAATCATACTTCTGAACCTTCCTTTCTTGCCCAACCTGACCCCACAGGACCCGACTTTTCACGAGATCGTCCACTCCGCCGGACAGATTTGTATCCTGTCGAAACGCCTTCATGATCAGCAGACGTACATTTCCTTTTCTTTGCTCTCGTTACACGCCAACTTTGTCGCCGGCTTGGTCATGGTGTACTGTTTCTGCCTAGACTCATCAATCTTCAGTCCCAAGTTCAGCAGCAGCGTGCGAGCTTGCAGCACAATGCTGTATATCATTTCCGAACGATGGCCGAGAGCGGTGCAGGCTCGCAAAGCATTTGACCGCCTTGTCGCTGCTACGATAGAATGTGACGGCGAACCAAGTACGGGTTTAATGAGGTCTGATAATAACTTGTCTTCGTCACAGGACGGCCTTCAGCCGGGATTGTTGTCGAGCGAGGCTGGTTATCCGGAGGTGTGGAACAGTTTCGAGTCGATACTTGGAGATCATCAGATTGATCTCGAAACCTGGATGCACGATAGCATTTTTGACACGATAAGTACATTCCAACCAATGGATTGGATAGAGTAGGTGGCTTATGTTATATTTTTACAATGCTCACTTAACTGTATATTGCATCAAACAAACAGATCAGTTTACTCTTCTTAATATTAATAAATTTGTATAATACAATTATATGTTTACAGTTGAATCTAAGCTCTGCACATGCGGCCGTTCTTCTCCACGGTCCAAGCCTCGCTTCCAACACCCTTGTAGTTGTAAAAGAAGGAATGGGGATCGTACTTCCTCTTGATCTCATTCAGGCGGTTCCAGTTTTCACCATAGAATACCTCCTTCCACTCAGGCTCATTGAAATCAGCCTCGTTCATATATGTACCGCTTCCAGGGGTAACATCCTTCAGCTGGGGCATATACACCTCAGTCATCTTCTTCTGGTCGGCAGCCATATCATCCCAACGGGTAGCATCCCAAAGAGATCCAAACTGTAGTGAGATCATAGCCTTACGCCATACAGAGGGAACAGCGTTGGAAACACCAGGTAACTTCTCGAACTTGCCAGCGCTACCAGCAAGAACAAGTCCAGTGGAGGCAAACTTTCGGGTAAGCTTGTTGAAGTCGGCACCGGCAACCACTGAATTGGGGATGAGACGGCCACCCCACTGGAATTGAGCAGCTTGAAGAGAACCACCGGGCAGAGGGCCGTTGTAGAGCGCATAGTGGTCGCGGAAGCTGAGGGTAGAGTAGGAGGCAGTGAATGTAAGGCCAGCCTTCGTGAGGTAGTCGGTAAAGGGAGCGAGGATGGTATCACGCACGAAGTCACCAGTGGAGTTCGCAATAGTAACGGGTGTGATGGCGAAATAGGCTCCGGTGAGAATATAGGTAACGGTGGAATCGTTGCCAATCATACCGGGCAGAAGCTCGTGGAATCTGTTGACAGCAGCGTAGTATGCATCCTTGTCTGCCCCAGCGACAAGCGTAAGCTTTGCGCCGCCGATGGTGGTGGTCTTATGGGCGCGAACTGTCATAGATGTCACAACACCAAAGCTAGCACCGCCGCCACCGCTCATTGCCCAATAAAGGTCTTTGTGTTGGTTAGTAGCAGTGGCAGTAATAATGCGGCCATCAGCAGTGACCACCTCGTACTCAAGGGCATTATCAGCGCCCATGCCGAAGCTGGTACTGAGAGGAGAGTGGCCACCACCAAGAGTGAAACCAGCAAGACCAACAGTAGGGCATTCGCCTGGCACACTAGTAAGGCCATTCTCACCGGCGAACTCAACAGAATCATAACCTTGAACACCAGCACCAAGCTTAAGAGCAGGGCCAGTATACAGCTTATCAGACCATCGTTGAATGACTTCCTGCTTCTTCATGTGATGGGTCCAGATCGCGAGACCACCAGCACCAGTAGAACGGCCAAAGTAGCTAAAGAAGAAAGTCAGTAAGGATAATCAACCCGGGCTTGTAAAAACATACTCATGGGCTGTGTTTCGGACGACTAGTCGGATGTTGTATGTCTTGGCGAACTTGATAACAGTAGCAACATCGCGGGCGTCAGAAACCTTGACAGCGTAGCTGACATAGTTGCCAAGAGTACAAGGCTTCGACTTTGTCACAAACGGATCGCAAGACTGGTTGGCAAACCAGTTCTGCATAACCGAGGATGAAGTCTCAATGCTATCAATCGTTAATCTTCAAGGTCTTTTTTGGCTAGAAGGGTTCTCGCGTACTGTGTCATGGGCCACTTCCAATCAGCCTTCACAGCGGCGCAAGCCTCCTCGTCGTAGTTAGGCTCGTGGCAGGGCGAGCCAAGTGGCACGGTTGCAATAAGAGCGCCATTGACGGTGCTGTTGAACTTGGCCCACACTTTATCGGACGGCCAGCAGTCATCGCTGGGTAGGCAGCGACAATCATTGCGAGCATGGAGGTGAGGACCTTGGAGGTGAGCGCTGGAGCCACCGGTAAGGAGTGCTAGAGGCAGAAGCGCCAAGGAGAGGATTGACTTCATGTTGGGCAGTTGGGCTTGGCTGGACGGAATAAGCAGAAGTGGTGTGGCAGGAGGGGGACGATTATGGTATTTATGCATGGAGTTTGATGTTGCATGCACCATTCCCCTTTTCAATCTATATCTAGTCTATTGCACCGGCTCTAAGCCCTTCAAGACTCACCGCAGCACTAGCAAGCATGTACTGCAGCTGTTATCTGAGAGAATTCAATGCTCTCTCCAACTTGCATTCCTTTCTTGGCAGATCCCCCAGAGGGATCTGTAGTAGGGGTCTCAGGGAGTATATCCGCATCCGAGGTAAAGATAGCTCAATCGTCGGAGATTACATATGAAAGAAGTAAGAGGCCTTCATACCCCTGCAGCTGATGGCACCAGACTGGCTTGGCGGACGAGAACCCGAGCTGACTAACGTTCAGCTAAAGACCATGATCTGCGGGTATTAAGCCACACGTGCCACAGAGAAAATGCAGTGTCTTGCAGATTCGTCTTAAACGAATCAGAGGGGAGGGTCATTGATCAAAAATGGACATTTCACGAGTCAGGTTTCGGGCTCTAAAATGTCAAAGCAAAACATCCACACTCGCGATCTGAGCGCTCTCCATCAGGTGGCCTCTGCTTCCCTGACATCTGCAGGACGACAAGTTTGCTGCAGACAATTCCTGGCAATGGCGACATCCTTGGACGGTAAATGTTCCGAACGCAGCGCCACCCCGAAATAAAATCTGACCACTAACGCTCGCCGCCACCATTGATCAGTCTTTGCTTGGGAAAAGCGCCGACGCCACTCAAACTAACATGTTCTAGCTCGTCCATTATCATAACGGTCTTTCACGAACTTCCCCACTGCTATGCAAACCCCTTAGCCCCTTGAAACGTGCCTTGCAGAGCCTCTTTGACGGCGAATCAATGGCGCTGGGGTCTGTAGTAGCTGCGAATCACCTGCCGGAAATAATCCTTGGATCGTCTTGGCAGCCCGTCTCTAGCGGATTTCCACTACCAAATGGATCTAGTGGATATGCATGGAGTCATGGGTCAATCGACTTTCCGCATCGAGGTTGTGTTCTTTCTATGATCCTGGGAAAGTTCTTTTGCCTTAGTCATGATCTACAGGCCCCGTGCGGAGCGTTCGGGAATCTCAATGCTAATTTATGTCGATCGAGGTATAATCTTCAATTTTACTTTGGCAAGTACAACATTGCGAGAGGTTTTCTTTCAAGAGAAAAAAATTGCTCTTTTTTCTAGAATGGGAGGCGAACCCCAAGGATGGAAATCAAGTTCTTCAAGCTGAGGCATAGAGTGCATTACACTCTGCGGCGCAGTCACTATCCCACTAGCCTATTTCAAAACCCTTGCAGTGACTTCTGGCCCAGTTGGTCGCTACCCTGTAAAGGCAAAACGGGTCCGACAGCGCAGCATGACAAGACGACAATGACTCTGATCAGACGATCGGAAATTCCCATCCCTGTAGATATCAGCGTGTTATCGATTGCGGGTTCTATTCTTATCTATCAATGGGCATTTAATTCCTTCCTTTCTCTCGATACATGAATAATGTTGCAATGACGGAAGTTCGGGTCCTGCGGGTGTTGATCTAACGTCGTTTTCGTCGGCATGCGTATCACATAGCGGGGTCCCCAATCACGTCACAAGGAAGTGTCCAAATCTCTGTTACCTCTAATATCTGTACAACACGAAGGTGGCCTGTGCAATGGAAGATTCGCAGGTCTCGACATCGGCTGCCTATCTATTTTTTGAGCTTTTTCGAGGCGTAAGTGCCCGATGTACCGGTCAACTTAACGCAAGAACAATTGCAGTTTTTGAACGTTCGTGTAATCAAAAGTGTTGTTTTATTAAGTATGCATTGCGGGCATCTTTATCACTAGATGTGTCACAAGCAAACCCTGAGTAGCAGTTTTTGAACCTAAATGCTAATGAAGGTCCGGTCTATCGGTTGCCTATGCCGTATCGCGCTCTCGTGGCAAACAGCCTGGTGAATTTCTTTACAACGTCAGATTGAGAGAAATGAAAAAAGCTAAGGGACAAGCGAGATCTTCGGATGAATATGAATCTGAGGACGAGATTGAGCCAGATGCAGCTCGCGCACTGTTACTGGGTACGCCCTTCCGCTTAAGTGATTGATTAGGCGCTGTGGTTTTACACCAAATGTTCAATCGTAGAGTTGTCTTACATGCCGATCAAACTGTCGTTAAGTCTGGAAAACGCATAGCACTGGGAGAAGCAGAGGCGCTGAAAGTCGCTTCTCGCGCTGGAATCCCAGCTCCACGCATTCGCGACGCGTATTTTACTGCCGACGGTTAAGGCTGTATACGCATAGACTACATCAAAGGACAGCCGCTCGATACACTGTGGCCTGACATGTCAGTTCAGGAGAAATGGAACATTGCTCTGCAGCTTTGGGAGCTGGTCGAGAAGATGAGATCCGTGGCTCCTCCTGCTCATCTAAATGGAGCCTGTGATGGTACTGAAATCCCGGATACGAGGTTATACTCTACATACTATTCCCCGGCGTGTCGCGATGCAGGAGCCTTCAACGACTTTTCGTTATCGGGTCTTTACGAATATACCCCCCTCTCACCGGATGGTCTTGTCTCATTGTGATCTTACGCCTAGAAACATATTAGTCCAAGACGGGAAGATCCAGGGACTAGGTGACTGGGAAAATAGCGGATGGTTTCCAAAGTACTGGGATTATGTCAAGTTTTTCCAGCGTAGTGCTGATAAGGATTGGAAACTATATACAGAGGATCTTTATCACCAGATGTGTCATAAGCAAACCCCGAGTAGCTGAAATCAGGTAGCGCCTTAGTGCGTTCGAAGCCATTTCGCAGGCATGTTCCATGACACAGAAGTAAAGTGGCTCGCACTCTAACTCCAATTTTCCTATCCACTATCCCATTCAGCCCTACGTTATATCGCCCTGCGGGTAGCTGCTGTTATAGAGTACTTATAATCGCAGGATTCAGAACTACTCTATTCGTCGCACGAGGTACTACCTCTCATACTTCCGGGTGGCCCACAACATTAATAGAAACTGGACTGGATACGACTGCGTACTCTTTGAATGTAACCTCACGTCTCTAGTTAGGAAGGACTATTGCAGTTTCCTTTGCGACTATATTGATACAGTCACTGAACAGTCGGTGTTATTTAAGATTCTCTTCAGAAGCCCTTGACTTGCTCGGCCGACAATTGCGGAGGGGGCACATACAGACATTAGCATTCTCTGACGCCGGGGCGCAGTGTTCGCTGGAATTATAGTCTAAATCCTTTTACTGTACTACTTTTTCCCCATTCAAGTAAGCTTCTTTCAAAAGAGTGCTAAACCGGTGATAGTGAGAACTAGAGTCACAGTGTAAAAGCTCCCCTGCAGCCTCTTGCTACCGCTTTCCTTGATAAAGTCAAAGCCCTCGGCGGCGTACTTCTCGCTCTTGACCATTGACAGTTTGTTTCCGCTCTTGTCTAGAATCCTAGCCTCAAAGGTATGCACTGCATCTGGTGAAAGGGAGTTGTCCTGATCCTTGATGTCCTTGACGATAGCCGCAGGGTCCCATTCATACGAGCCTGACGAGAACGGTAGGTCGCCGACAAGTTCCCAGCCAAACGTACTGCCGTCCACGTTGCCAAGCGCACGGAACCAGAAATCGAACTTATGCGCATCTGGCTCGCTTAGTGATCCTTTGGTGGCATCCCACGTGATGTTGATGGGTTGAGTAAGGTCAAGCTTCTTAGACGAATCTGGGCCAGTGAACTCGAAAGCGTGGATGACGTTGAAGAAGGCGCAGCTAAGAGTGGAAAGAAGAATAGCTGAATGCATGCTGGCTTTTGGGGAAGCTGTTAGTACCCAACGAGGGTTATTGGGCAGAGCAAGCAATGAATCGACGGTAGGCAAGCCCAGTGCAGATTCAAAAGTCGGAGTGGAGGCACTGGGTCTATAAGAAGATTGCAGATGTCTCAGAATTGCACATTTATCCTAAATGTCAATAAGTGTCGGTATATTTGCCTGTGCTCGGGTAAAGAGTTTATCTTGTTGGTTGACCCTTGAATTGTAGGAACGAGTGCCGATTTGATCTGTGTCCCCTGCCGGGTGGGTCACAGACTTGGCGCAGAGTCTAGAACGAGCCGAATGTCAAGTTAGTCAGGCAAGTCAGGCGAGTCAGGTTCCGGTTCAACATTTCAGGTAACTGACATGCTGTGATCTTTTTTTTTTTTTTTTTCCTTCTTCTTTTTCTGAGGCGCAAGTCCCCAATATACAGTCCAAGACAGGTAGCTGAGACTGAGCAGCTGCTCACCTTCACCCAGTAGCAGGTAGCAGCGATGGAGGCGCAATCGCCCTCCCAGTAACGAGGCCAGTGGTGGGAGGCTGTTATCTTCAAAAGAACTTAGTATCTGGATAGCAGATTGTCAAATACGGAATTTATTGAAACAGCTATATCTGCAATATAGTTAAGATTTTATGTATCAATCGTCTTAAGTTGCTCTTTATATAAATTACATGCTTGTTAGGTAAATCGTACATCTGCGCTTGCGTAGCATGTTTACGAATACCCAGGGCTGTAGAAATACATGATTAACGGTGTAGGATACTGCCGCTGTGCCACGCGCTGGCCTTTACTATGGCTCTATATGGTGTTGTCTCTCCTTATCTCGTGCCAACTCTGGTCCCTTGCACCGCAATTGACCATGGGTATTTCCACCGCTTCTACCTCAATACTTCCAAGCTGCTCAGCCCTCCCATTGGTCAAAGTGTTCATAGTCTCGAGGGAGAGAACAACACCACAGTCTGCTCTGTCCATAGCCAAAACCTTAATTGACTGCCTTAAAGTGGGATAGTGGAGCTCCCAGCAGGTTGTGCATGCGTCCGAACTGGCGTCGTTGATAGCTGCTATTGCCATAATCGGGAGAGGAAGACTCTGTATGGTAGCCAATTCATAATACCTCAGATCGCCTTTCGCATTCGAGCAAGAGAGGGTGGCTATCGGGAGCGATCGGTCATCGTAACGCTTGCTGTAAGTAACTATCAAGGCAGATACCTATTAGCTTATCCTCCGAGTACCATACTGAGTCTCTTACCAGTGATTGCGGAAACCAAGGATGCAAGGGGCACCAGTGTTATTAGCCGAGAAAGTTGCATGTTGAATAAAATGTGATGAGAGGATGCTGATAAAATTGCTGGCCAAAGAGAAAGAAGGGATGTATTATAGGTACCGTGAAGTCAACAAGGTTATTTTTAGCTAATACGATATTTAACCTTACAAATCTCTCAAAGTGGCTCACATATGGTAGAGTCCCGTAGGTCTAGAACGTTTACACGGGCCGTGGCACTTGATGTTTTGTGGGATTTTTCAATAGAGGCTGCATATAAAAAGACCCTGGAACCAACACATATGTAACCTCTGGACCCCACTGACTAGCAACTGCTTTCTGGAAACCTTATTTTCAGACAGGCCCAGTCCTCTAGAGTATAGTAAGAAATTCTCCAGTTATTGTATGTTTATATATATGTATATAGGCGTCCTCTTAAACTGTACTTACTGCCTTGAAAATCTAAGCGATTAAAAGAAGGTTTTATAAGTATGTAGATATAATAATAGTATCTTGTAACAATTTGCACTGTTTGTTAGTACACCCCGGACAGTAATATCCATCAAATATCCATCGCCATCGCTAGAAAAAGCTTTTACAAAGGTCCATGCAGTAATATCCGAATCTCGTATTGGCTCGCAAGTGTCTCATGGACAGGCGTTTGCCTGAAGCCATTCCTAACAACAAAGGTAAGGGGATCTCGGTCTGGCAAAGAGTCTTGGTAGACAAGTTGACGTAACAAACGTGAGAAACAATTAGACTGCGCGAGATATGAAGGAAAGATCAACTGAAGTTCCAATCGATATTCTACCTGCTGGAAGCAGATTTCGCTTGCCGGTTCGATTGTTAAATCACCGGAGGCTAGCTGATTTGCGCGGACCAGCATCGCTAACTCTGCTAAGAATAACGGCACGACCAACACCATCACGATCAACATCACGACCAACAGAGCGGATACATGGTCTCATACCATACAACCAGGCAGTACTAACAGGGAAACGGCGAAAGTGGTTTGTTGGAAATTGACATCTTCTGGTGCCGAGCACCAGGGCTTTGGTGGTAGACTATCATCTATAAAACGACCGGTCCCCGAGCCTTTTAGTAGAATTTAATCATCACTTCCTACCACAGCCTCGTTTACAATAGCACCATACTCTGAAAACTTCTTTGAACTCCATTCTCACCATGTAAGTAGATACATTTCTCATCATTCACTTTTATCGCCGTCCTTGGATCACTAACATGATGCAGTCATCATGCAGACTTCCCAAACTTCTCTTCGTCCTGGCTTGCGCGGCTATGACCTCCGTCAGCGCCGCCGTAGAGTCTAATCCGTACAAGGGAATCGAGGCGATTTGCGGTGATCTTGGGGTTATAGACATTGCTCCCGCTAATTATTATGTTGAGACTAAACATATTCAAAATTAACTTTATTAATTACATTATAAGCTTTTCCCCCCCTTCTTGTAATTTCTTTCCTTTTACCTTTTTAACCTTTCTCTTTTA